>BGPR01006281.1:21779-82121 GCA_013235015.1 Araneus ventricosus | reverse complement strand
TGAGGGTAAATCATCCATTGTTATTTAACATCCTATGACCATTTTTTATGTTATTTTAAAAAATTAGGTAGAGCGCATGTATAAATTTTGAGATTCCTAGCCGGTGTTGAGTGGTGTTTCTGGCCGGCTTGTTTTCTGCATTTTGCATGCTGATGACATTTTCTGCTAGAGGATACTTTATTTGATAAAAATGTTACCATCTTTTCAAGTAACTATAATTATTAAACTTTTAAATTGTTGACTTGAATCTTGATAAGTTTATTTTGCAGTGATTTTAAAGATAACGCTGTAAAAACAAATATTTTAGAAATAAGTTTATACGATTACGTTCACTCAACTAATGAGTGGCAGTTTTCTTATTTTTAGTATCTGTAAATGATAATGTAGTGTTGCTGAATATTTACTCTTAGTATGCTTGCAAATTACTAAAATTTGTTCATGAATACAATTCAAATTTATTTGTATTCATGAATTAATATTAAAAAAAATTATATTTGAATAATCTGAAATTATTAATTTTTGTTAATTCATTGGTTAGTTCCTTATTCTGTTATGTTTACATTGTTGTGTATATCATGCATAAAAATCAATATAATTTTCTATTAAATAAGATCACGCATAAAGTCTTAGTTCATACATTTGAAATCGTATTAAAATTTCATCCAATTGTTGTGTGTTTTTTATTTATACCATCTAATTTACTTTAACAAGTTTAAATTGAGCAAACAATGCTGTTATGAAAAAGGCAATTTCAATTGCTTTACAATAACAATGTATAGTTACATCGTCCTGTATGTGATTGTAAGCTTCATATGTAAAATATGTGTTTTTGTTTGTCACTATTTTATTTATATATACAGAACGTCCACTCTAAATTTGGCCCAAGAGCTAATTTCTAAACCTTAAGAGATAGGCATATACTGCCAGTTGGAAAAACGCTTTAAAAGATATAAAGAATTATATTTTATGTTGTTTGAGTGAATAAATATACAGCGAAAATTTAGGAAGTCTAAATTTTTTTACAATTCCCTGGTCCTATTAAACATATTTATAAAATATTATTGGCACACTAACATCTTTAAAAAAAAGTTTCCACTCTTCTGTGACTAAAACTGACTGATTTATGGAGCTTTGCATTTCTTAATTTTGAACCAATAAGTAGCCATGTTGAGCAAGCTTTGCACATTGATTGGAGGATCTTCTTCAAGGCAGCCATTAAAATTGTCTAAAGTAGTTTAAGTCAGTTAGTAGTTTAAGTAATGAGCTTAGTACAGTAAAAGCTTAACTAACCGGCATGCTCGGGAAACGCCGATTTCTGGATACCTGAAAAGTCCGGATAGTTGAGTGTGATGCGAAAAATGAGGGAGATTGTAGCCTTTTTTATACCGATTCTACCCCTTAACCATTTTTTTTCTGGTTGTCAATATCGTTTTTTCAGCGGAAGGTGAGGAACTTTTTTTTCCTGTGGTTCTCACTTTTGCTTTTGAAAACCTCCCCCTGTGAAACAAGTCTGTGTACGTCACTGTACTGTATATTGCTTTTTTTTCCTTCTACGCCCCTCCGTGCGGAGCCGATGTTGCATTCCACTAATAAATTGCCCGCGTGAATGGAACAGTTCGGGCGCGCTAAATTCTGGCACTCTGATGTAATATTTTTAGAAAAACTTTTTCTAATTTTTCCGGTTAGTTGAGCTTTCCGGATACTTGAATGCCGGATAATCGAGAATTTACTGTAATTCAAAGCTCCATGGCTCGTTTAGAGTAGACTCCATAATGATAGTTTAAGAAATCAAAAATGTTTCACAGAATGCATGACTTCTATGGTCCCATTTTGGCCTTATCACTTCTAGTTAATGGTTTTGGTTGGTTGCTGAAAAAGAACTAGATTTTAAAAAAAATTTCAAATATTTAACTGTTCATTTAGGTGCACTCGGTTGATTTTCCTTGAAAAAGTGTATCTTTAAATCATGTCTAACCTAATTGGTTCAAAATATAATTACTATTTTGGCTTTTACCTCGTCTTAAATCTCATTTTAAAATATGATGACTTACTATTTATATAATTTTTTTTTAAAAATTAACTTTGTGGACAATATGCAATTTTATTTTATTCTTATGTAAACGTTGAATTTTCTCCTCAAACTAATAGTTGATATGCCTAATGAAAGTTCAATAAGAACCTTTTTGTGAATCTTTTTTCTGTAATGTATGCTGTTTTCTCTTGCCTACTCAATGACATCAATTTGTATGTTCTTAAATAGTTTCTAAAATATTTTTCCCTCATAGTTTACTTAATATGTATTGCAAGCTGTTCGCCTATTGCATCTTTTTATCACATCACATTAAATATTTTCTTTTCATAACACCAAGTAGCTTTTATGAGGATATTTTATATGATTTTCTAAAATTTTAAATCTTTATTTTTCCTGTGAGAAATATCTGGAAAGGTAAAATTTTTATGTAGTGTGTGTGGGGGGGAGGATTGAATTAAAATTGTTAAAATCATAAAACTGTACCTTTGACAGTTGTTTTATGACACAATTAACTATGGACACAATGTCTAGTAATTATTTAAAGTAGGGGAGACTGGGGATGTTTGATCATAGGGGAAATTTGGCCCATCCCCTTTAACTTTTGGAAAAAACTGATTTCAAAGATTAAATACCAGATGGCAGCTCAATAATCATCAACTGCATACCATACTAAAGTTTTAAGACGTTTGCAGAAAAAACAGAGAATCTATTTCTTGTTTAGAAAAGTAAATTTTTGGGTTTTCATTTGTAAGAACCTGTGCTAATTATATGTTAAATTTATAAAAATATTTTGGTTTATAAAGCTACCTTAAATAATAAAATACTGAAAGACTATCCACTTAAATTACATATGTGCTTTTTCTACATTTTTAATAAAATAGCTGCTAGGGGAGGTTTGACCCATAGCAAGTATGGGAGGTTTGACCCGGGCCAAACCTCCTCATTTTATAATTTTAAGTGGCTAACACTTTTTAATTTAAAGTTGGGTTTTACATATTTCTAACTTAATTTAATTAATAATTTCTATGTTTGCAAGATTTATATCTCAGTTGGGAAATTCTGTGCCTAAATTGCTCAAAGTATATCAAATTTTCATCAAACCATTCATACATGCTACTGTTTATTCTATTATATCTTGGATATTATTGGGCAAATAAGTATTAACCCCTTAACTGCCACAGGTGTATATGTACGCCACAAGCAGTTGATGTGTTAACTGCCACAGGCATATTTATACACCGTTGAAAAATACCTTCCTTTTAAAGCTGTAATTATATGTATAAATATGCCCGCTGCATTCAACTGACCTTGAACGGGTGTTTGCGTGAGGCATGACCATTTCTTAAAATTAGGAGGGAGGGATTTTTTTCCTCAGGAGGAGGAGGGTGATAGGGAGGAGTGCTTCACTACGCTGCTGTGCGAATAATAGTGGCACTAGGGAGTGACCCACGTACGATTTCGGTGGCAGTTAAGGGGTTAAAATCTTTAACAATGAAAAGAAAAAAAATGCTACATTAGCATTTACTGAATTTCCAAATATCTCTTCATCCTGGGCCTCATTAACACTTCAGTAGGTTTAATGAAAAAATAATGAAGATAATAAACAATGTCTTTTGTTTATTTTATGCCGTTTTTCTGCAAGTCAGAATGAAATAAAACAAGAAAGGTATTCCGAATGTTAATTAAAGCTGCTATTCTGTCCATCATTTAAAAAGATAAAAATCTTAAATCGTTGGTTGAGGATTAAATTGATAAAAAAAAAACTTGAGGAGGTATATGGATAAATATAAAGGCTTTGAAGATGGAAATATATAATTTGAAGCTAATCATGTCTCCTATCAAATATTCCCTGATATAGGAGAAACTAAAGGAATATTTACAGCTTGCTTCCAAGTTACATTATGGATTAACTCCAAACACCGTCAACAAACAAATCTGAAAGCTATGACTGGTTGAAAGAATTTATACACAGGCATAAAGAATTATCTTTGTGAAGCCCTGAAGTCTGAGTAGAACAATGGGCTTTAATTAAAACAAGATACTTTTCCGTTAGCTGGGCGCAAATGTCGCCAATTGTGAACCAAACGCGAGCCAAGTCGCAAAGTGAACCAAACACAAGCCAAGTTGCCAAGCGAAGCGACTTTCCGTTAGCTGGGTGCAAATGTCGCCAATTGTGAACCAAATGCAAGCCAAGTCGCCAAGAGCAAAGCGATTTTCCGTTAGCCGGGCGCAAATATCGCCAATTATGAACCAAACGCGAGGCAAGTCGCCAACAGAATGGTTGTAAGAAATTTGGTGGAATTCTACATTATTTGGCGATTTTTCGCTTGCGCCCGGCTAACGGAAAAGTACCTAAAGCAAATATGGTAAAACTGAAAAAGTCGCTTTGAAAATTAAATTTGACTTTGGCGATTATAAAAACTTTCACAGAATGCAGTTTATATGCTGTTGACGAAATAAACTAATTCTGAATTGAATATTATAAAGAGGAATAGTTAATTAAATAGTTAATATGTCATTATTAATTTTTAAACATTGTTTTATTTTGTTTTAGTAAGTGGGTTAAACCTCCCTCGTTATGGGTCAAACCTCCCTGAAGTGGGGATGTTTGACCTGATTTTTACTGTTTTGGAAAATCTTTATAAAAAATGTTATTTTAAATATTTTATAAATTATAATACTGTGGAACCCCATAATATCAGTTATAAAATGGAGAAAAAACTAGGTTTCAATCTTGTTTTTAAAGAAAATGGGAGACAGTTTTTCAAAAGTGAGTCAAACATCCTCAGTCTCCCCTATTTTACACAATTTTGATGCTCAACTGTTGGCCAGACAGCAGTACCACCACATATAATTGTTAGCACAAAATGTCTCTTTGATATTGAGCACCAAAAATTGCACAAGTGTATCTTATGCTGTAGCCACATGTTTCACTATGGAAAGTTACTATTCTTATGGCGTTTTGGTTACTTACTAATGAACAGCTTATTTGTGACATATTTTAGCTGCTGTTAATCTAACAGGATGGTATCTTAGTCCAAAACATGTTTTGAAACATAATTCATCGAAATCTTTTCTCATTTCAAAAAGTTCTTTTCAGTCTTTTTTCTTTTGCCCTAGCTTGTGTATGTCATGTTCTTCTTTTATTTTCAGCATTTAATCATGCAGGGTGAAAATTTGCCTGCCCCCCCTAGCAATAATGGAAATTCTCACACGAATATAAGTGCACCACTGCCATCTGGTAAAGATTTTTTTTTTTTTTTTTTCCATTTTAAGAAATTAAGTATAAATTTCTGTTAATTGATCATGTGTTTAAATTTAAGTTGCAAGATAATCTATGTTACGACACATAAATTGTAAATATGAGTTATGTATCAAATATTCTGATGCTTCATTTCTTCAAGGAAATGGAAAGCGTTAGAAATTCATTCTGATTATTTATAGCACAGCACTCTCTGTAAATTTGCAAATCCAAAATGCTTTGACATTTGTAAAATTAAAAGTACAGATATTAAAAAAATAGGACTGTCACATTTCACTTCCTTGGCTGAACTGAATACATTCTATTGTTTCTCTTTTACTTTGTTTATGAAGTCAATAGGTATTAACCAAACTCCTAACAGTTAGCCAGCTTTTAAAGTAAAAATGTTATCTTTTTTTTTTTTATTTCCCTTTGATTTATGTTTGAGGCAATGGAAGGATTTAACAAGTGTTTTTTATTTTTTGATATTTTTCTATATTTTAAAAATCTTTAATATTTATGTAAAAAAAAGTTTTAAAAAATGATTTTGTACCAATTTTTTTTACATTTTTTTTCTTTAAAAAAATTTAAAACAAAAACCACCTCCACAAAAAAATTCACCAAATTTGATTTTACTGCACAGTTTACTTAATTTTGTTGTTTTAAACATAATTTATAGGAATTTATTGAAATCTGTGCTTTAACCCTCTGAGCGCCCAATTATTTTGAACTTTTAGCTATTAGGGTAGAAAACTTAGCTTTTGAAGTAAATGAATCAATCTTTTTTGTATTTAATTATATCTCTGAAATCTTAAGAATACTTTATCCATGATTGTTTAAGAAAATATACATATAAATACGAGCTATCTGCCTTTGAACTGAACATGAAAAACGTAAAAAGACGTTTGCGCCACTCGGAGGGTTAAATTAATTTGGTGTTAATGGGTTAAAGGCACATAGTTAAAATGATATATTAGTGATATCTTGCAGACTATAATGGAAGGGGGGATAACACGTATTTTCTGTGTTGAACACACCTAGAATCTAATTTTGGGAAATGAGAGTTATTATTATAGGCTTTGTTTTTTCACATAGAATTTGATTGTGGATATATAAAGTGTATCTGTAATTCAGGGAGCGGGATATTAAACCTAATTGTACCTATTTATTAAATTTTTGGAGAAATTAAAAAAAATGTGTTGTGTATAATTTAGTACATTTATAGAATTGATCTATTAATTTTACTCCATGGACTTAAATAGCATGAATAAGATTAACACAATTTTAGTTTGATTTCAGATGGCTTGAAATAATATTGATAAAAAATATGCTTAAAGTACTTGAGAATAAATAATTTGTCTTTCATTCAGTCTTTACTGTTTATTTGTGAATAGAAAAGATGTGATTTCTTTTCAAAAGATGTATGATTTTGTTATTTTAAGAAATTGTTTTTATATACATTACCTTAATTGCTCTTCTGCATGCTTGTAAAATTTTTATGTTTAAATGAGAAATTTTTATTTTCGAGCTGTCATTTCTGTATGAATTTTAGGTTTTGTGCCATTAATATTTTGTTTTGATGTCTTATTTATTTTTAAAAATCAACTGCTAAAAGTTGTGATGATTCCTTTTAAAAACAACTCAATTGTTTACAATCCTTATTCCTACTTTATGGAAGATTCGTGCTTAAGTTTGAGAAATTGAGAGCAAGGGAGAATTTTTTTGTAATGATATCTTAGAAAGAATTTTTTTGACATAAAATCAGAACTGTTTTATGTGGATTAATATAAGATATGCATTTTATGTAGTTGATTTATCTGGTGTAATCACTTATGAAATTCCTTGGAGGTCATGAATGGATCTTTACTTTTTACAAAATGTTTAAGATATAGACCCATCGTTTAAAGATATCTCTTATTTTGAAGTGCTATTTCGTTAATGGTTTATTTGAATCTAAATAGCATTAATACTCTTTTCTGACACTTTTTATAGATATCAACCCAACTGAAAGCAATATGTCGATGAACACAGACCAAGACTCGAATCTCATGGAGGTAAGTTTTTACTTTGAATTATGATGAATCTTTACTTGTTAGTTTTGCAACCAGATAATTGTTTGTGTAAAAACAAAAGGGTGTATGTAATATTGGAAAACTGCATTTCATTTCTGGAAAACCGATATATGAACTATCATATAATAAATGTAATAAATAATTTAATTTTTGAAATAGCATTACATAATAAAAAATATATATATTTACTATCAGTGGTCGATCCAGGTTTTTTAGGGGCACATTTTTGTGGGAAAAAATATTTTTGTGAAAAATTTTTTTATCATATAAAACCTTCAATTTTAGCAGTCGTATTTCTATATTTTACGTGAATTTGAGTCTTGTGAAGGGGCCGTTATTATGAAGTGGAATTTTGTGAAGGGGCAGCAAAACGGCCCCAATTTGCTCCTGGATCAACACCTGACTATAGATGTTACTTCCCACCCTTTAAATAATTCCAGTATTTATTATCATTACTTGTTTAACTAAGGTCTCAACCAGGCGTTTGTTTGAGGACTAGTGAGGCCATGCAACAAGTTATCCTATTTGTATATCTGAAACTGCTATTAGGTTACGAAATCTAACCTAATTTATTACCTGTATTCCAAAGCCAATAACAACAAAAAAAAGTGTAAACATTGTAGAAATGATAATAAATCAAGTTGCCCACATTAAAAAATATATGTTGTTGCCTACAATAAAAATAGTTATTATCTATACAGATTCCAACTTGGGAAATTAATCGTTATACATTTAATCATTTGGAATATTGGGAGTACGAACAGTGCTGAACAATCCATTTTTATCTTTTTAACAAGAATTTATACTTGCTTAGTGGAAAATAATTAATAATTTCCTGTGACAGAAGTGATGATTCATACATTAACATTTTAACTTTTTGTCTTCATTAAAATTATAAATAAAAGCAAAAAAAAAAAATGCTGGAATTAAAGCAAAGAAAATAAATCTATAGTATTTTTTAAAAGTTTCTATCAATATTAATGTAATACAAGTTAAAGAATACTATTTAGATGATAATAACTGTTATATGTTTTCCTTTCTTATTATGATTTTATTTATTTCCTTTTTTATTTACTGGGTCCCCACTCCATATTTATGCTTGGGCCTCGAAATCGTGAAGCTGCTACTGTTCTTATTTAATTTTCTGGTCCCTTAGATTGAGGTTTATCGTAGATGCTATTTTATTCAATATTCATAATTGAGCAGCTCGGTTCACATGTAAAATATGAAAGAGAATGCATGCGTCAGTGCAATTTCTTTGCACACATATTGATCTTCTGTCTCTTTTTCTTAAATTTATCTTGTGTTCTATAGCTTCTGAGGCCATGCAAAAATTGTTTTTTACTATTTTTAGTTTTGTTACCATGTTTTTATTAACTCGCTTTCTTGTCTGTCTGTTCGGTACAAATTTTGCAATGAATTTTAAACTAACTTCCCGATGAGCTGGAGACTTGAAACTTTAAACATAGCTCAGAACTAGATGACAATGCAATATTAATCCGCTTTCTTGTTTGTCTGTTAATTTTTTATTTCATATTTCGTGTTTTGCCGACCCAGAGCTTCGATAGATGGCGCTGTCCAGGTGTCACTCGTGAATAGCGAGGAAGGGGAATCTCGAGTTTGTAGGATTCCAAGAAATCGCGGGAGAACATCGAAGAGTGGATTGAACTTCGGAGGTTAGGGTTTGCTATACCAGCATGACAATTTGTTTGCCGTGAAATTCCAGAGGGGGGGGAGTAAAATGCTGTTTGGGTGCTAGTTGTTTTCACGAAGGTTTCTGCGTCAAGTAACTTAATTTTTCAGCAAAATAACAATTTTCTACTTATGATCAGGTGAAGAGAAACTGAAATTTGCCACGTCTCCGTCATACTCTCATTAAGATGTTTAAAATCGATTGCAAAATTTCACACACAGAAGCTAGAAGAAATTATTTTTTACTTTTTAGTCCGTTTTAAAAACGTGGTATATTAAAATTTTTATTTTATTTAAATAATTATTTTTAATGAGCTATTATTAACGTGAAACAGTTTAGTATCTTCTTAAATCGAGTAAATGAAATTTTAAAATAAAAGTTTATGAGTTCAAAGTTTGATCTGTTATTGGTTTATAATAAATATCTTATGTTTATCAAAATTTTTTAAATTTTTCTTATTTGATGTTTTTTAATAAGATATTGCTGTGTCTGGGAGATTTTGCTGTTCATTCATCTGAAGCCATCTTGAATATTTTGTAATAGAGTCCTTTAAAAATTGCTATAAGTAAAAAGGATGTAATTTTTTGCTTGTAAATATTATTCTTGCTCTATCAAATTATTTAAAACATTACTGTACATTATCTTCTACATGCATTATTTTCTCTTTTTGAATCTAAATTTCTATTTGGAGCATTATGTTGCTTCATATATGGTTTATGTATTAATGTGTGCAATTGGCTACTCGCTGATCATACCACATCATTGTTTAATATAAATTTTATCTGAAATTCACCTCTCTATTTTAAGTATCTGAACTTTAAAATACCATTAGTTCTATAAAATGCTAGTAAATGTTGTATCCAAAAAAGAAAACAAACATGATTTGTCTTTTTAGTGCAATTTAGCTATTTTTAAATTTTTTTTTTATTTCAAATGCAAATTATTTACTCGAGTCTGCTGTTATTCATAAAATTACAATTAAATGTCATTTGCTGCTATTGGTATTTTTGGAGGCATTGGGAATGGAATTCCGTTTGGATTGAATCATTGAAAAAATGCTGAACGTTACACGAAATGGAACTATTAAAACAACCACCATCCTGAAAGAGAATCAAAACCTAAAAGTCCTTGCACATACATAGTTTTGGATGACTTCAAGGAACATTCATGCTAAATTTGAAGAAAATCCATCTACATGTTTGATCATGATTGTGTAACAAACAAATTTACAGGCAAAATGCCAATGGTCAAATTAAAAAAATGGCTTTGCTTTGCTCAGTAAATAATTTATGTATTAAATATTTTTATGTGACATTTTTCATGATTTTTTTTCAGGGCGATTTTCCACAGAAGAGAAGGGGAGGTTGGCCTAAAGGCCGTAAACGCAGGCGTGGCCCACGAGACATGAATGCCCCAAAGCAGCCACTCACCGGTTATGTTCGTTATTTGAATGAAAATCGAGAAAAAGTAAGAGGTGAAAACCCAGGTGCAAGTTTCTCAGAGGTTACAAAAATTCTTGCTTGTGATTGGAGTAAATTAGGATCTCATGAAAAACAAGTGAGTTTTTGTTATGTCTACACCTTTTATTAATTCAATCGGTTAAAACCTTTAACTGTTACCTAGGCACCTGTTACTTTTAACTTTCACATTTTCACCACTCCACTGTGAAGAATAAACATGATTCAGACTTAACAGGTTTTTGAAATCTTTTCTTCATTCTCTTCCAGTTGGAATACAACGGTTTTATACTTTAATTATTGCATATTTAAACAATCATTGTATTGATCCATTTTTAAAAAAACAATGCTTTTATCTTTAAATTAAATCTGAGTTAAAATTTTAAATTGAAACTGGATACTCAATGCAAACTGCAATGTATATATTTGGATTGTACTGAATGTTAACTATAACAAATTGTTTTAATCAATTATTATTACATGCTGCAAAACTAAATATTTGCCTAGTAGTAGTCTGCCTATAAGCAGTATGTAAATTTTATAATGATTGCTTACTGTAATAAATATTTCCATTATTTTAAATGTATGATGTAAGAAGATTTATTGCTATGTATTATGTCAAATGTTTTTTATAAGTAAATGTCTCTAATTTTAATTACATTACTAATATAATATCCCAGGTCTGTCTCTCACTGATCCGGTAATGCTCTGACGTCACCAACAATAAAATTTGCGCCATAGTACTACAAGACGTTATATGGCATTATTTCATTGTTAGAGAACCTAAAATTCAGAGATTTTAAATTTAAAAGAGTAATTGTCATTCTAATTTTAAATTGAATAGCTCTAAAATAGCGAAATAAAATTTGCTATTGATTGATATAAAATTTATCTTGCTATGATAAATAGTTCCCGAGAAATTTTAAATTATATTAATCATATATTTCAAATTAATTTCCGTTTTTTAATAGAAAGCAGAAATCACGTCAGTGGTATATCATGCATGTGATATAGTTTGGATGCCACGATGTATCTGATTATTTATTGCAATCGTGATGATATAATTTGATAATATTTTTTTTGGCAATGTTTGACAAGCAGAGAAGTGCTTTGTTTTGATTAGACATCTGAAGTAGAAGGAAAATTGTTAAACTACAAAAAATACTTCACATGGAATGTTGTCTCAACCGCCGCCAATTCCCGTTAATTCCAGCTTACACGATGACTATCAACAAATCGCAGGGGTAAACTTTCGATCATGTGGGAATTTACCTCGATGAGCCTGTCTTTTCACATGGACAGTTCTATGTTGCACATTCAAGGTCTAGGATTCCCAATCACATTAAAATTTACACAAAGACATCTGAAGTACAAGGAAAATTATTAAACAACGAAAAATACTTCACATGGAATGTTGTTAACCATGAGGTTTTTTGAATAAATAAATATTTAAATAACATGTAAATAAAAAAAAAAATTTCCTGTCATAAAATATATGTTTATTTTATTTGTTTTCAAACAATGTTAAACATTTCTCTCGCATTTATAATATATCTATTTAAACACGTCAAATGTGATGGGAAATCTCTCGTATGAAGAGGCAATTTGCACCCGTCATACCATGATGGGTGATTTTCTAGTTTAGATAAGAATAATCTAGTTACTTTTAGATAAGAATAATAATTTATTAGTCCTACTCCCTTGGAAAAGTGTACTTTTAATATTTTTTGATGTGTTTAGTAAGTGTTGCCATTACCTTGTTGCATGTAATAAATATTAAAATAGAGCCTCCTTATTATAAAACAGAAGTTTTAAGAAACACCTGTAATTTTCTGATTTGGTTTTTTTTTTCTTGAAAACTGGGTTCTGAAAGATGTTGGATTTGAAGTATATATATATATATATTTAAATATTACCTTATTATATGCACATGGATACATATTATGATATATAGGAAAATTAGTAAGTAGAGTAAATTTTTTTCATATTCTAAAGAAGCTTACTATCTATTATCTTGGTTTTTGACAAAATATAGCTTTCCATATATTTATATAGTACTTTTCTGTTTGAACCACAACAGAAGTCACCAAGAATAAATTCTGGCTTGGAAGTTAGTCCAACAAGCACCAAGTCCTTTTTTATTAATCCGTGAATTTTGCAATAAGTTACATGTTTTTCAAGTATGGTAACTGGCATGCTTCATGTCCATTTTTAGCTGTAGCCCTTGATCTAATAGAAAATACAAAAAAATCTTTCATTTCTTTTAAAGCATGTTTTCATGGTTTGTTACTATTTTTATATTTTATGATATAAAGTGTATAACAGTGGCGAATCTAGGATTTGGGTCTGGGGAGGGGGGGCTGAGGTCATTACAGACTTTTCTCACCTGACAATAAGAATCATAAAAAAACAATATAATACTTTCGATAATTTGATAAAAATTACAATGAAATAAGTAGCCAAAAAATGTCTTTGACCGCGTCAAAGCTACAAGTACAAGTGGAATGACTACAAAAGTAGGAAAATTTTCGAGCCTGTCAAGCCAGAAAGTAATGTTGAAACGTTTTTATTACTTTTTTAAAAGAGGGAAATTAAGAAAAATCAGTTGTAATGATGTTAAATAAAATCAAGAATTCTGGCTTGGCTCTTGGGGGGCTGTAGCCCGATAGCCCACCCGGATCTGCCACTGGTGTAGAATCATTTATGTTTTTCTTAAATCAACCCCAACCTTTTTTTAAATGCAATTACTTTTTAAAAAATTGTTTATTATTGATAAAAAAAAAATGCCCTAAGTAAATTTTCTTTCTACAGAAATACTTAGAAGAAGCAGAAAAAGATAAAGAACGTTATATGAAAGAACTTGAACAATATCAGCAGACTGAAGCATACAAAATCTTTAAAAAGCAACAGGAAAAGAAACGAAAAGGTTATCATTTTTTATTATAATATTTCTGTACAAACATTGCTATTGGCCGGAATTTTTTTATCAGTGAGTCGCTTGTGATATGTTTTTGGTAATAATAAGAGCAATTGTTTCAGAATATGAAGATGGAGACGGATCCTATTATACTTCTTCGACTGTTGAGGTTTGTGCAGTCTAGTTCTTCTTATTATTATTTATTTAATCATCATAACTTACAAAGAATATTAAACTTTTACTTATTTTAGTTGTAAAATTTGAAAATAAAATTTAATTCATGAATTTTATATCTGCATGTATTAGTGACATTTTTTAGCTCTAAATTTTTTTCAATGCTCAGTAATATTTTGAATGAGACAAAAAAGAATTACTGACTGAGTGTATTTATCTGTGAAAAAAAATTAATTCATTTAGAAGTCTTTTGTTATTTTTTCCCCTAATGCATGCTTTGTTCTAAATGTGTGCACCTGCAAAAAAATTTCCATATAAATAACTGTGTTCCTAAATGAAACAGTATATCATTTTCACATTATTTAACTGCATTTTTTTTATGCATTACAAATTATTTTGATGTTATACAGTGAAACCTCTCTGATGGCCACCCCTCCGTTCCGAGAAAAATTGGCCGCTCAGAGGGGGTGGCAGTTCTGAAGGGTTTTCGTTACAATTACAAGATAATTGCTATAATACATAATATAAACAAGTCTGACACATATTTCTTATTTAAAATGAAGTTTGAGACTTATCTAAAGAGAAAATAGTATTTTATTTAATAATTTTTTACATTTTTTGAAAAAAGGATACAATTTGTGACTGTTTTAAGTTTTTATCCTTCTCTGAAAAAACCATTTTTTCAAGTTCGTTTTTCAGTTGCTAGGGGTTATTTAACATTAGGTCTATGGGCCGAAAAATTGGCCGTTAAGAGGGGTGGCCGTTCGAAGAGGTTTCACTGTATATGCTTTAAATCTTTGCATAAATTTACTTCTTAATAAATCTTCAACAAATTAGACTGTTCAATACATTTAGCTTAGCATTATTATTTTAAATTTTTCGCCACTGACAAAAATCTTTAACAATTTTACCCTAAGTAATTAAATGTGCAATTCAGGAAATCTAGCATTGAAAGTAATGACTGTGTAATATACAAAACACATTTTACTGAACAGTTGAAGAATTATTTTCAGAATAAATATATATTTTCAGTATGCACTATTTTTTTATTTGCAAATTTTTAAACATAATAAAAAAATTTCATTTAGAAATTTTTTTCTACAGTGAATATAAATGGAACTGTTTTTAGATTATTTAATATTTTCTAGTTTCTTTTAATATTCACGGAGTTTTAAAACAACTCTACTGTTACATAGGTACGCTATTATTTTAAAAATATATGTGCATTTTCTGAGAGTATGAATTATCACTGACTGTATGTGTGTGAGATAATTGAGATTTAATATCAATAGTTTTTATTTTTAAAGCCAATGAATGAAACCCATAATGATGGTGAAGCTCCTGGTTTTGATATTCCAATATTTACAGAGGAATTCTTGGATCATAACAAAGGTAAATAACTGTTCAGAGCTTTATTAAGAACAATATAATGTACTAGCTGAATATCCAGCGTTACTCAGTCGTTTGAGTATCAAAACATTGTGGGAGACAGAAAACTATGAGCCCAATGGACTATTTTCACTTTTGGAAAAGTAACAATAATTCAAAGTAATTCCAGCTAAAATGGAGTAACTGAACCAAATCAGTAGTTGTTCCTGATATAAATTGTTAATCATCTATTTTTATTCGTGTATAAAATTAATTTTGGCAAATTTATTAAAATTGGAGGAAAAATTGTACAGAAATTAAATTGATGTCGCTGAAAAGTTTTTTTTTTTTTTTTTTTTCCCATCTTTAAGATGATGTAAAAATAATTTTTGTGAGATAATATTTTTGGAAGATATTGCAATTAATATCAAATCTTGCTTAATTTTTAATTAACTTTTGGGCTTTGAAAAGTGGACAGTGATCTCCCTCTTGTTTTTGAAGAGCACATATACCAAATTTCTTCAAGATTGGACAAAAATTGTAGATCCCTGCTTTATATAGTTAGATATATAATTTAAAAACCGTGTTCAGTTTTTATCATATAAGTATGGCAATGCGTTTATAAGAAACTTTCCAGATTTCTATAATTTTAAATCAACAATAATGTAAAAAGGAATAAATGTTGAATGTTTCCTTTGATGAAGTCCAAGATAATATTTGAGTTATAGTTTAACTCTGGATGATAAGTAAACTTACACAGAGTTTGAAATTATTAAATTTATAGCACATTTCAAATGCTAATGTTTGTTAAGTTAACTAATCTTATTCTCTAAGAATGTCTTGAGATATTTTGAATTTTCCATTTAGTGATTTTTCATTGTATTGTGCTTGAAATTGTGTGTGAAGATAAGCAGAAGGTTAATTTCAGTTTTGATTTATCTTAACCTTTTATTGATTCATAATAATGTTAATTCTAAGATGAAAAATAAGTGGCGAAAGTAATCACTTGAGATTGATATTGTACATGCAAATGCACTTCTTGAATATGAATTTGTACAATTTTATCAGTAAAGAAGTTCTCTGATTAGATACTGAAATAAAATGAAGCTACTTAGTCTTAAATATATCAGGATATAACAAAAAAGAAAAAATTTGGAAAAGGAAGGAAACCTGTGTGCTAACTGAGGAAGGAAGTATAAGAATAGTAGAAGGGGGGAGGAATGTTTCCTTCATTCGTTTGCTGTTCATAGGCATGGCTTAGGATTATTATTATTATTATTTTTCAGATTATTCCATTTACACAGGGTGGCGACAGAACTTGGAAATCAGGGAAAAGTCGGGGAATTTTATTGATCTGGAAAAGTCAGGGAAATTCGCAAAAATATCTAAAAATCAGGGAAAATTAATAGTTATTTGAGTTATTATCTATAAATTAGTATCTTATGTCTAGCATTATTTGTAATAATAAATTGAATTTAAAACAAACGTATATTCATTTATAAAAGCATAAGTTTTTGATTAGAGTAATTAATTTCTTATGATTTGTTAAAGAATAAAGATTTGAAGTAATATTTTGGCAGTTTCTCTTGTTTAAATCTTTTCTAAAATATATACTATTAGGTATGTATAATTATACTATTATTATATTTATGCTGCAACATGTTATTCTGGTACTCGTGCAAAAAGCATTAATTGGTTATTGAACTGTTTTGAAGTTTTGAGCAAAGATCATAATAACCTTTACAGTTAATATAATTTAACTTGTGTTGCAAAGAGTAGTTTTAATGTTTCTTAGAATTCTTATGCAGTTTTAGAAGCAAAGTATTTTTTTTTTAAATTTCCAGTATTTTTTACACATAAGAAATGTAATATACTGTTTTAATAGATTTTTTAGGATGTTCATTCCATTTTTTAAAAATTAAATTTCATAAAAATATTTTTTTCATATTAAATAACTGGCAAAAGCGTTTCTAATAATGTATATTGTACACATAGAGTGATTCTGAGTAGGGAGAAAGCCAGGAAACTAATATCATTAGCAGCAATAGAATCACAATCTATGTGAAACTGCCGTGTAAAATTCTGTTTTAGTAGAAGAATGTAAAAAAAGTGTTGTGTATTGAGCCATAGAACTTTTGGACTTTTGCTTGAATTTTTTATAAATCAATTTAACGTACTATTTTTACAGGAATTGTAACATTTATGTAGCTCAATACAGAATATACATACAGCTCTCACATTTACTGTCAATATTTATATTACATCCAAGACGTTTTAAATGTAGTAAAAAAAAAAGATGTTATGCATTGAGCCACAGAACTTTTAGACTTTTGTTTGAATTTTTTATAAATCAATTTAACATGTTTTTTTTACAAGAATGGTAACATTTATGTAGCTCAATACAGAACAGGCAGACAGGTCTCACATTTACTATCAATATTTATATTGCGTCCATGATCTTTTAAATGTAGTAAAAATTCTGAGCAGAATAACAAGGAATAAGAAAATAATGTGAAAAATTTAATTGCTTTGAATAACAGTTGAAAAAAATTACCATTAACAAATATATGTTTGTACACACATAACATATATATTATCTTAAAAGTGATTCAGTAACCATGGTTAATTTTATGCACCTTTTTGGGGGACTTTCATATAGTATTTTTTTTTTTCATATAGTCCTAATCTATGTATCTAATATAATAAATTGTTTTAATATGCCCTTGAACATGACTTGGGAGATATTTTCTGCATTAGCATCAAGTAGTCTGAAAAGCTTCAAGCCAATATATTAGGTTAAATAATCTGTTTTTGTTTTAATCTGATTTCAGGAAAGACTGCAAGTATTAATTACACGATGTCCATAAGTAGCACCTTTTCATTTCCTGGGCTCTCTTTTCTTCCAAAATGTGCTGTTTGTTTAATATCTAGTTTTGCTTTCTTGTATACAAAGTATAGAAGAATATTGCGACTGTTAAGAAACCTGACTTTAAGATTTTAAAAAATTTTCACAATTTAGAAATACCTGAGTTTGGAGAAAAAATGTAATTTTAATAGGAGGGTTCAAAGCTAAAGTTAACCAAGTACATGAGATTTATTTCTGAGAAAGCAGACCTCAAAGTTGATCAACTGCATTTGAAATTACAGCAGGCTTGTAATTTTTCTTACTGCCTGGTGGATACAAAGTGAAGTATGGATTTGAATCATTATTACAGAGAAAATACAACATTTCCCAACTACTGTGGCAGTGTTGGTGCAAAATGGGCAAAACATGGCCTTGATTCAATTTTAACTCGAACCCTCCATTCATGTCTGTGTATGTTCCTGTATGAACATGATGACTAAATAATAATGAGTGAGATAGATGAAATACAAGGTGAGGTGTTTTTATCAAAATTGTAGATGTGTATGAAATTTAGGATCAAAATTCTTCAGTGAGGAATCTGTTTTTCTGTCTTTTTTATTTGAAAATAACAACTCAAAAATGCAACAGACTACATGATTGAAATTTGCCATGTAGTCATTATATCTAAACTAGAAGATCACCTGTCATGGTATGATGGGTGCAAATTGCCTCTTCATTTGAGAGATTTCCCGTCAAATTTGATGTGTTTAAATAGATATATATGCGAGATAAATGTTTAACATTGATTGAAAACAAATAAAATAAACATATGTTTTATGACAGGAATTTTTTTTTTATTTACATATTTCTTTATTCAAAAAATCTCTTGGTAAACAACATTCCGTTTGAAGTATTTTTCGTTGTTTAACAATTTTATTATAATTCAATAACCATGGAATTCTCAGCTTGTCAAACATAAGTTAAAGTTTCAAAGGAATTCTTTTTCGAAATTTAATCAAAACAAAGCACTTCTCTGTTTGTTAAATGTTGCCAAAAAATATTATCAAATTATATCATCACGATTGCAATAAATAATTAGATGCATCCTGGTGTCCAAACTATATATCACTCGCATGATATACCTCTGATGTGATTTACTGATTTCTATTAAAAATTGGAAATTAATTTGAAATATATGATTAATATAATTTTAAATTTCTCGGGAACTATTGATCATAGCGAGATAAATTGTATGGCAATCAATAGAAAATTTTATATCACTATTTTAGAGCTAGTAAATTTGAAATTAGAATGACAATTACTCTTTTAGATTTAAAATATCTGAAATTTAGGTTCTCTAACAATGAAATAATGCTGTTTAATGTCTCGCAGTGCTATTCGAGTTTTATTGTTAGTGACATCTGAACGTTACCAAGAGACAGATCTGGGCTATTATATTAGTAATTAGAGACCTGTATCAAATTTGAGATGAAATGGGTCAGTGATAAGAGGGCCTTTTTTCGAAGTTACATGGTTAATTTTCTTCTCTGAACTTCTAAATTAAACACAAATTATATATTTAGGAAGATACTTTTAACATCTGCGCATGTTGCAACTCTAGTCTAAGAAAACCTTTATGTAAGCTTTTTAGTTATTTTATTTATTTTTCCTGCTCATTTCTTCTCGCATTCATTGAAAGTATTTTACGAAGTTTAAATAAGTTTGTTTATTCACATGTACAGTGGTGCTACTTCACTCCAGCGAAAATATTAAAAGTATTTATTTGAGTGCACATTATCATGGGTATAATTAACAGTGAATTTTAGAAAATATATTGAATATCATAGAAAAACTGCTGTTGCAAGGAAATACACTTATTTTTTTTAAATGCCACTTGAATGTTTTATTTTATTTTTTTAGTTGTTTACATATCTTTGGGATTTATTTGTACTTTAGCATCAGATTAAAAGATAGCCATTCTTATATCAAAAATAATTTATCTGGCTGTATACAAAGAGATGTCGTTTACTTTTACATGAAAATTTGAAGAACTAACTTTTTAAGCTTGAAATTTTAAATCAATTGCAATTATTCACATTACATGCAGTCTGTACCTCGAGAAAACATTACTAATATAATAGCCCTAATCCTCCGGTAACGCTGTGACGTCACCAACAATAAAATTCACGCCATAGCACAGCGAGACATTAAACAGCATTATTTCATTGTTAGAGAACCTAAATTTCAGTCATTTTAAATTTAAAAGAGTAATTGTTGTTCTAATTTCAAATTTAGTAGCTCTAAAATAGTGAAATAAAATTTTCTATCCATTGACATAAAATTTATCTCGCTATGATCAATAGTTCCCGAGAAATTTTAAATTATATTAATCCTATATTTCAAATTAATTTCCATTTTTTATTAGAAAGTAATAAATTACATCAATGTTATATCATGCACGTGATATAGTTTGGACGCCAAATTGTATCTGAATGCATTCGTGGCGATGTTGTTTTCTTTCTAACAATTAAATTAGCCACCAGTGACGTGAATCTACCGTTCTTTCTCAACCGAAGCCAGTTACAGTTAATTCCAGCTAACACGATGACTATCAACAAATCGCAGGGGCAAACTTTCGATCATGTTGGAATTTAACTCGATGAACCCGTCTTTTCACATGGACAGCTCTATGTTGCACATTCAAGGTCTAGGATTCCCAATCACATTAAAATTTACACAAAGACATCTGAAGTACAAGGAAAATTATTAAACAACGAAAAATTCTTCACACGGAATGTTGTTAACCATGAGGTTTTTTGAATAAATAAATATTTAAATAACATGTAAATAAAAAAAAAATTCCTGTCATGAAACATATGTTTATTTCATTTGTTTTCAATCAATGTTAAATTTTTCTTTCGCATATATATCTATTTAAACACGTCAAATTTGACGGGAAATCTCTCGAATGAAGAGGCGATTTGCACCCATCAAACCATGACGGGTGATTTTCTAGTCTCAAAATAATTAAAATTGTCTTAGCTCAGTATTTTAAATAGAAGAATGGAAACAATTTCATGATAGTACTTTTGTATTTGTACTTAGGAGGTTCCTTTTATCTGCTGATGTGCCATTCCATTGCATAGGTGCATTTGTGTTCTTTGTTCCAGTCTATTTCTCTGATTTATTTGAATTGTTTTATGCTATATTAGTATCATGCTAATTAGCATTCACTGAAAGACTTTGTTTCAATAATTATGCTGTTGTCTGTCAAGTTGTTGTAGTATGCTTAAAAGAACTTTAAAAAAATGGACACACATTGCTTGCATTTTGAAGGTGCATAGGTATATAACAAAGATGCACATATATGCTTCTGGCAGTTAACACATAGGCTCTGTAAAGTGTAGGCAGTTAAGAGATTGTCTTCGGGTTTCCTTAATAGCCACTTCACAAATCTTCAGTTCACGATACCTTAACCTTGTTATCAGAATTACTTAGAATTCTAAAAATATATAGAAAAAACAGTAACTCAAAATAAACAACTGATACCAAAAAAGCCAACAAACCAGGGGAAAAAAAAGCTAAAAGATTAAAAAGAGTACAAAGCATCCAGAGCATGCAGCATGCTGCTGCATTTGAAATACAATAGTAGGCAAAAATTACCGGAGAAATGAATATCTAATCAAACCTTCTGTGTCCTTCAATAATAGTTTTAATTTAGAAAATGCATAAAACACCATTTACTTTTGAATGTGCTTGTGAGAAAAAAATTATTTTGAACTCGTATGTAACTAGTAATGAATCCATAATTACTTATCGCCCTCTGAGTGCGCAATTATTTTGAACTTTTAGCTATCAGGTTAGAAAGCTTAGCTTTTAAAGTAAATGAATCAATCTTTTTTGTATTTAATTATATCTCTAAAATCTTAAGAATACTTTATCCATGATGGTTTAAAAAATATAAATACGAGCTATCTGCTTTTGAACTGAACATGAAAAATGGAAAAAGACGTTTGCACCGCTCGGAGGGTTCAACAGTATTCTTCTATAATATCCTTTGTTGTTTGTGTTGTTGTTCTTATTCTTTGTGTTTCTCTCTTTTAATATTCAGCCCGGGAAGCTGAGTTGCGACAATTGAGAAAATCCAACACTGAATATGAAGAACAGAATGCCATTTTAACCAAGCATATAGAAAATATGAAGTCAGCTATTGAGAAACTTGAAGTTGAGAATTCACAGCAGCGTAGTAATAATATTGCTTTGCAGCAACATTTGGAAACGTTAAGAACTGTTCTCTTGGAGAAATTTGCAGATTTTCCTTTACCAGGTAAGAGGGTGCTTCATTTTTGTCAGCTTTTTATTGTGTTTTTAGTAAAATAAAGTTTAATTTGGTTTCATATTATTTAAGTGAATCGTGTTATTTATTATGAGAATATGTGCATTCACTTCATGGGGATATGAATTCATTCTCTACATCTTTATTGTCTATATTTTGGTTCATATTTATGTGCTTTTAAGTTGCATATTGGCTATAATTTTTTTAAATGTGTGTATTATTGTTATGATTTGGAGTTCTCTGAATAAGTAC
Organism: Araneus ventricosus; assembly: GCA_013235015.1. NCBI lineage: Eukaryota > Metazoa > Arthropoda > Arachnida > Araneae > Araneidae > Araneus > Araneus ventricosus. The sequence continues at coordinate 59,734 of BGPR01006281.1, read as the reverse complement.
TATACCTTTTATGGCTACAGGCTGGTGTTTTTCTTTCGAAAGATGTTTGTTATACCTCAATTGGTATTGAATTGAAATTTATTCTGTGCCAACATTAAGTACAGTTCAAAGCTATTTAGAAACAAACGGCTAATGTTTAATGAGCTCATAAATAATTGATTGGAAGTCAAAACAAGGTGCACTTTAAAAAAAATTATTTTATTCTCCAATACTTGAAATTAAATGTTAGAAAACATCAGATAGAAAAATATTGAAAATAATTTTTTAAAAAAGCATTAATGTGCAATCATTCACATTTAACCTAATCTGATAGAAAGAGGAGAGTAAATAAAATTGTTTGAAAGTGATATAAAAAGACCCATGCCATTTTAAGGTCAAAGTTCATTCCTAGCATATCAGTCAATATTTCCTGTTTGCATATGCTATTCAGGGTTATTATTGTTTTTTTTTTTTTTATAAACATTTCACAAAGAATTTTTTCTTTGATTCAGAAATGAATTTTAAGAAAAGATAATTCATCTTTTATAAATAATAATTGCTTTTCCTGTAGACATGTTGATGTAAGTTGGGAGACTGTTGATTTATCTGTTTTTGGAATTTGCTTAAAATTATGGAGCTGCTGTCAGTAACTCATTGCATTGGTCTCTTAACTCATTAAGAGATTTTCAGTGGCAGATCATATAAAAAAATTTCTTTAAAAAAATGCTGCAAAGAAAAATCTTAAAAGGTTTGACTAATTTCTAGATATTCTTGAACTTATATCTATTCAGAGAGTGGAGGCTCTTAAAAATTACCTACAAGAAAAAGTTAAATACAGGAATGAGATTCTTCTGCTTTTTGGAAAAATTCCGCATTTTTGTCTTTTTTTCTCTCAAAATTCCATGGGTGTTTTTTTTTTTTTCCCCTCAAAAATTTGGTTTTTCTTCCGAAAATTCCTCTTTTACACAAAGAAAAGAAACCTTCCTATTTTCCATTTTCAAAAGAAAATTCTGGGAAAATATGCTCGACCGTGCGGCTTAACTCCACCGACTAGGAAACTAGCTGATTCATCTTCTACTGACGAATCAACATTATATCAGCAAGCTCTACAAGGATGAACATTCAGTGCCACTCAAAGTATTAAGTACCACCTTTTTGGAGAAAACAAAACCTCTGTTGCATGTTTTGCAAAAAAAAAAAAAAAAAAATGCAAAAAAATGTTAAAAAAAAAAAATAGTTGAAAATTTAAGATCATCTTGTAGGGCTTACCAAGATGAAGAAATAAAAAAAAAAATTGAACAAAAACAGATAAATATACTACATAAAAAAAAGAAAAACTCCTGTCAAAAGTGGCAGCTAAAAAGCTGTGTGCAAATGCAGCAAAAACTCAGAGAATAAGACATAAAAAAATCTTCTCAAATAAAAAAAATAAAAGAGATGATGAAAAGATTGATTCGCGTATAAATTATGGTACAATTTTTTTACTCTTGTATGATTTCAGTCTTTTTCCTTTTTTGTCAATCTCATCCCTCTAAATAAGAATATTTTTGTATTCAGAATTCAAAAGCATACAAGGCATTTTTATTTAATAAAAAGAGAAGTTAGCCACTGTATTTAATAGTATATACAACACTTGTTCTCATGTAAAATTTTGGAATTATGAGACCATTAACATATTAGGGAACATTTGGAATCGTTATGCATGCAAATTGATTGCAATTGTACTGTCAGAATAATTTCATATTCAGCTACCATTTTGAGAATTTCAAATTCACTATTGAAAATTATATAAAAGATGATAGTCTATGCAAAATTGAACCAATTCCATAGTTATGCACTACAGACGACTTAAATAATTTTATAATTAATTTTGGAAAAATGCAATGTAAAAATTTTTTCTATATTGTCTTTCTAAAACCGATATATTGCAGTTGCAAATGAACGCAAACCACCTGAGATTTTGTCATTTTTATACACCTGGTTAGCACGGTCTCTTAAGTGATGACTCAGTAGCAAAAATGATGGTGTAATTATGCATTCCTATTTCAAACTGATCAAAATTGCCTTCTTCTCAATAGTATTATTTGTCCATTTTAAATTTATAATGCTATGTTCATAAAAAGAAATGTAAATGGTGCAAAAATGTAATGTCCATTTTGGAATTGGCTCTCAAATTTATATCTATATCAAAATATGAAATTAAAATAGAATTATAAAGATTTTATTCAATCAAAGAACAAAATTCATTCCAATTAGAGATTGAACAAAGATGATACAGAACCTTATTTGATTTGAAACACTTTTCAGTTATTTACATATTCTAATTGTTTTAGAATTACTAAAAGTCCATCAAATAAACCTCTTTTTTCCATTTGAATCTTTAGAATAATTTTATGCAGCCAACTGTTAATAAATTGTAATGCTTTTACTGCCATAATAGTATATTATTAGAACAGAGGTTTCCAACCCATTGTGTGTGTACCCCTGGGGATTATGCAGTGGATCAGTTAGAGGGGTACATGAAAGTGATATTGATAATGATGGAAAATGAAAAACATAGGAAATTAAATTTAAAAATAAAAGCTATAGAAGTTTATTTCCCCATGTTCGTGTGGACATTATGCTTGATTGAAAGACTGAGTAGGCAATGAAAGAAGAGTATTCATTGTAAATAAAGAAAGTAAATTGGAAGTAACTCAGTGTTGAAGCAATAAAACATTTAATGCCTTTCACTATCACAGAACTTGTGGAAAGAAATACTTGTCTTATGCACATATTAATAACAAATATTGCAGTACCCTCAACACATCTCTAGATATGAAATTGTATTCATCTTCGTTTGAACCCCATTTTATCTTCATGAAACAAGCTTAAAGAATGCATTGCAGTTTTCTTCCATTTCAGTAATTGATTATCACGATGAGGAATTGCTAGCTTTCTTGATATGTTATTGGAAAATGATATCCATGCTGTTTTCATTTGGTTCGACGTGGAACTGATACTATCATAAAACCAGCAGGAGTGGTCTCCCAAAACCTTTTTTGCCAATGAATAACACTGAAAACCACACGCCACAAAATGTGTGGCATTCCCTAAGGTGGGGAAAACACTCGCTTCAGCAGTCATGGCTTTTTTTTTGCGTAGAATGGAGAAAAAACTGTTTCAATGCCTTTTTGTTAACCAATTTAAATGAAAACTGGAGACAAATCTACAATTAGGGTTTCAAGACTACGTACGAAATTTCATTTATCTCTAATTTTGTTAGGAAGATATGGGGTTCAAAAGCGCACGATTATACAAACTGACAGATGGCCAACCCTTTGATGGATTTAGCCCAAAATTTTATACGGACCTACATTTCTGATGAAAAAGAAAGCGTGCCAGATTTTAACCATCTAGCTATTTAAGTTTTTGAGTTATAGAATTCACATGAATGCGGACAGACAGACATCCCTTAAACGGATTTTGTCCAAAATTTGATAGAAACCTACAAATTATGTATAAAGATCACATACTAAATTTCATCCCCATAGCTCTAATAGTTTCGAGTTATCATGTTCACAGACAGACGAACATAATTCCAAAATTGTGTTTTTCGGACTTGAGGAGGTCTAAAACATGGAGATTCGTCAAAATCTCGAGTTCAAAATTTTTGACAATTGCAATACTTTCTCTTTGTGTATGAGAAAGTGAAAGTGGAATAAAATGTAAAATTAAAAATAAATCCTACAAATCCCTATGAAGCTAATTCTGATTGTTTGACTCGTAGGTTAATCAAAGCCCTTAATATTTTTAATAAAAACTTCTTTTTATGAAGAAATGGGTGGGAGGGGTATCACTGTAGGGAGTATTAAAAAATAAATAAAGGTTGGGAACTGCTGTCTTATAATAATGAATCTTTTCCCTTTAAACTAATACTAATGCATTACTATGTATAATGTTTTCCCATTTAATAATGTTTTTCTTTATAGGTACAAATGAGCTACCTACTCCAGAAACTATAGATTCATATATGAATCAACTGCATAGTTTATTGGAAAATCCCAACGAGAATGAAGTTTTGATATCAAAAATTCGAGATATTGTCAGCAAGTTAGATTATCCATGAAAAAGTAGAAGTCTTAATTTAAAATGTTGTGATCATTTCTATATCAAGTGCTAGATGTACATAATCTCATTGCTTCATTTTTTTCAACTTATCATTATTTTGTACTATATAATTTTATGCTCTATTTTGTGAAAGCAACTGCTTTTCGGCACTTTTGTTATCTCGTCTGTAATACTGTGTATGTATGGCTCCATATTTATTATTTTTTTTAACAATGCTAATGTAATTATTGTGGTGTAAACTGTTTAAAATATTGACAACTGAGGTTTTTGAAATGATTAATGAGAAAGTGAAGCTCATTCAAATGGTATATTTTACAAATACCATGCATTTATAGTTTAATGTGTCATTTCTGATAAGTTAGGATATTTTAATTTGATATTTAAAAATACATAAGTATAACAGATATTACAAAATTATAATTATTAATTGTGCTGTGATAAATTGAATTTTCCAATTATAATTTTACTTATAATTTCGTTTTTGTTGTAACATTCAAGAACAGAACATTTGCAATGTTCTTTAAATGAACCTCCTCTAGTATAATCTAAAAACAATAGTAAATTTGGTGAAATTTAATTTTAAGGTACAGAGCCGTTCCTCTCCACTTTGGATCCCCAAATTTTTGTCACCAAGAGCAAGATGGTTTGGCGATGTGAGAACATTTCTTTTGGTTGAGGAGCGAACATTTTATTGTTCTCTTGCGTACATGATCTGGGCAAATTTTTTAAACTTAAAAAATCATCAGCGGCTTTGCTTTCAGCAGAGCGGGAACCTAGTAGCTACGCTTTTTCATTGAATGTTAGGAATCTTTAGTTTTTTTTTTTTTTTTGAATTCCAAAAATGAGAATTTTTGCAGCGTAAACACGCAGCTAAACCATCTTCCTCTTGGCAGCTATTAATCGGCAATGCAAAATGGAGAGGAATTGGCTCCATACCTTAAACTTAACATTAACTGTATATTTTTCTTCTGTTATTCTTGAAAATCGACAGATAAATTATTAGAATAAGGGTTAATGTATATTTGTAATTTTGCTTTCGAGGCCATATATGCTTTGTGAAATGTCTGGTTCTGCATTTAATTGCTTAGATTTACTTTCCTAAAAATACGAATTTTTTAAATTAGATTTTACAATAGGAAAATATTTTCTAGTAATCATACACATATTTCTTGATTCTTTTTTAATGATTACTCTTACGTTCATTTCAGTTATTGTCTAAAAACCAATTTCAGTCAGTTAACATTTCTTCACATAATGAATTTTGTTGTCTGTTTCAAAGTGGTGAGAGACGAAAAATGCATTCAAAATATCTAAGCTTTAATATGATGAAACTTCACGAGTTAAAAAATTATACAAATAAGAGAGTGGACTTGTATGTAATACTTTTAAATATTGATGTCTTGCCTTAATTTACATATTAACACATTGACTAACAATCGTAAGTTATTTTGTTTCACCCACAGATCAGCATGTGGCTCACGATGTGTCATTGAGGTGCCAGTAAGAAATATCCCTAAAAAGGGCACTGAGGCAGCCACAGTGCTTCCGGTGAATCACAGCTGAGGTAGTCAATGTGTTAAAAGCAAATCCAATTAATTTACATATTAACACGTTGACTAGCGATTGTAAGTTATCTTGTTTCACACAGAGGCCAGCATTTGGCTCGCGTGTCATTCAGGTGCCAGTACTGTCTTACCACCACAAGAAAAACTATAGACACCAGACATGCCTTTGGCAGTCGTTATGGAAATGGGATATTCCACTGCCTTTTGGGGGTGAAGGAAAGGGCTTTATTTCATTTGGTGCAGATAGAACCGGCAGAAGTCTCATTTCTCTTTGTACTTCTTCCGAAAACGAATTCCTCGCCTAATAGAAGTGCGCTTAGGTTTCCAAATGTTGCAATTGATTTTACATCAGTATCTCTCCTTTCTGCAATTTGTCTATGAGGCAACCCTACTCAAGAGTTTTTCTCCTGGCGGTAGGACAGCAAGAAATATCCCCAAAAAGGACACTGAGGCAGCCAGTAGTACTTCAGGTGAATCACAGCTGAGGTAGTCAATATGTTAAAAGAAAATCTAATTAATATGATTGTTTATATTTTGAATATATGTATTAGCCAAACATTCATATCGCTCTTGGGATTTTTTTTAACACTCAGAATATATAAAACTGGCATTATTATTATTCTCCTGTGAAAGAGTATTGAATCTATATAGCCACTATGGAAGGTTTCAATTCACTCTGTATTTTATAATGAAGAATTGAGTTTACATCAAAGCTAATACTCATTTTGTTTTGTCTGCAACTTTTATATTTTCCATATCTTTTATATGAATGCTGTTTTCATTATGAAATTGATCAACTGTTGCATTCATTTGTACTTTACTTCATTCCAGTGTAGCATTAAATTTACTGCATTCTACTTTTGCTCTAAGTTTCATGTAAACCCTGTGTTTGTTTTATGTTAGTTAAATGTTTGACCATAAACTGTAAGTACTTAAAAAAAACTTGTGAAAATTTTAAAATATATATATGCATTTTGTTTGTATTTATTATTGTTATTTTTTAGATCGTCTCAATTTGTCCGTAATAAAATATTATTTGATTCCTCAAAAGACTTTTTACTTTAAAAAAAATCAATATTGACTCTAAATTGGAAGGAGTTATGCATCTAGGCAAATCATTTTATATATATATATCTAGTTCACTCTTGTAAACTGTACATAAGTGAATTTAGTTTCTGTTCAAAAGTTTTTTTACTACAAAAATTAGTACAAATTGTTCAAAAGACTACTCGTAATGTGATAATTATTTTGGGAAAATGTAGCACTAGAATTTTCTAGGTAATGTTTTGCTAAAGCTGCTATATCTCAAAATGTGTATTTTGGTATTGATTTCCAACTGCAAAACTAGATCTAGTTACAACTGTTCTTTTATACATAGAATAATTTTATTTTCACTCTTTTATTTCATTGAAATTACATTGAACCTTGTGAAAACACACTGTTTATCTAAAAATGTTCAGATTTTATAAAGTAATGACAAGCTTTCTAGCTTCATATACTCATTCAATTTCCATAAATAGATTAAATCTGCAATAAACCTTTTATGAAAACTCTATTGGCCAAGAAATATTCACAAATAAGTAAAATTAGCATGTGTTATGCTTATGTTTCTAAAATTATGAGTTAAAATACACAGCACAATTAAATTATTTTTGCATTTTTTTTATTCCATTGTATTTCATTTCTAATGAAAACTAAAGTTTTTGCATTTTAAATTATTAATTAATTTTCAACCACATAACTGTGCACTTTAACTGCTTTATTTGAGCATTATGTGTTTTCTTGTTATTAATCTGGGGTGACTGCATTCAAAATTTATCCACAATTCTGGATTTTTTACCTTCTCAAATCTGGAATTTCAGATTCACTGTCTGTCTCAAATTTTGATTTAGAACAATTATATTATTGAGATAGTGTAATAATTTTGGATTACAATAAAACTTAGATTAACAGTCGCTCTTTTAACCATTGGTCTCTGTTATCTGTCATTGTCTAAAGAATTATAATCTGTCATTTTTGCACATTATTACTCTTATATTAAAGTTTATATTGATTGTTTTGTAAAATTAAATTACATGTATTCATTGTCATGTATTCAAAAGATTTCATTTTCGTCTCAAGCCAGCATCCTATTTTATAGGACAGTTACATTTCACTTCCGTGTCTGAACCGAAAGCATTACATTGTTTCTTTTTTGCTATTTTTATCAAATCGGGAGGTATTACCAAATTCCTAAATAGTTTTCAGCACGTATATACCACCAGTTAGTCAGATTTTGAAATCAAAGTTTTATTTTGAAATTATTTTATTTATTTTTGAGGTAATGCAAGAAACTAGAATGTGATTTTTATTTTTTGGTATTTTGCTGTATTTCACAAATCTTGAATATTTATGTTAAAAAAAAGTTTTAAAAAAGGATTTTTTGCCGATTTTTTTCTAAAAAAAAATAAATAAAACCAAATAGAAATTTTTTTCTCCAATTTTAATTTTGCTTCATATTTAATTTAGCCTTGGTGTTTCAAACATAATTTAATAGATTTATTGACATCTATGTATTTAATTAATTTGGGAATTAATGGGTTAACAACATAAGATAATTCATTCTGCAAAATTCTAGATAATTGTCTGTAAGTGGTTAATGTCTTTCAGATTTATAGACTAAAATACAATTTAGGAATTATTACGTATATGCATTACAAACATTTCCAAACATACATTATCATGCAAGAAGCTTTATAGATGTGAAATATACAAGTATTTAAAAGGCAAAAGAGAAATGACAGTATCAAATTACTATTTAAGTGCTATAAAATCATTTGAATATTCAGCTTCAAAATAAAGTTACAGTTATCAACATAAATGTTTCTAAAGAAAAAGAAATATACATTGACTTTAGTTTCATAAAATTGAAAGTTAATGAGTACTGCTTTAATAATAAAGTATGCTGAAGGAATTTGAAATAATTTAAAATGTTTAGTTATTATTTTCAATGAATTTGACCTTCTACATACATTAAAATATTAAAAAGTCAGTTTTGAAAGGGGTAAACAAGTATTTTTTTTTCCCTAATCAATTACCATAGAGCAAATGAAACCCGAGTTTTACAAAACCATAATGCAGCTGCAAAACCTTGCTTTAAAGCCATCAGGCACACAAAAATTTGTTTTATTGTAGGAAAAAAAATTTCAAAAAATGTCATCTTAGTCTCTAAAAATTTTTGGGAGTCCACATGTTAGTTGGTGTGGAAATTTGGAGAGGTGTCATTCCCATCATAAAACCCCGATTCAAAATTGTGAGATATTTTTAAGCTAGTGTTAATTTAACAAATTTAAACCTTGAAGGAGACTGATTGCCTGTCTTCTTTTTACACAGTTATGTTTGAACAATACAAACGTAATTTTTTTCCCTCTCCACTGTGTTAATCAGTTGGCTGATTGAAAAATTCAATAACTATGAAATCACCTAAGCCAGGGGTGGCGAACCTTTATGTATCAACGTGCCATTTTTTCTAAAAAAATGTTTAATGAGGTCATAGACGTACCGTCAATGCTTCATAGTGAACTTTGTGATCGGTGGCGTGCCCAAAATATTGTGCCGCGTGCCATTGGTTCGCCATCCCTGACCTAAGCTATATACAACTGTTTAAATTAATGATTTTTCACTTTAACTGAGGATTCTTCTTTTGCTAAAAAGAAATTTGAAAATCGATTCCTAAAAACTGCTGCAGCTAAAGTAGGATTCTTATAAAAAAATAATGAAAGACAGGGTGGTTATAAATTATTGGACCCATTTCAATAATTAATAAAAAAATTATGGTACAACTACGTTTCTTTTTTTAAATGAGAGTGCATTTTGAAATTTTTTCAGATAAGTAGTGTGCTATCATGGCGGTCGTAAATTAGCCATTTTTTAGAACCATTGTTGGCAAAACTATTAAAGCTAGAAGAAAAATAAAATGTATTTAAAGGGAATTTTATGCTCTTTAATTTGTTAAATCAATTGTAATTTGAAAACCGAATAGTTTTCAAAATATTCAAGAAAAACCAAGTCTCTCAGTGTAGCAAATTTAGAATGCCATAATGGCACACCTATCCGAAAAAAAATAACACCTTATTTGCTCTCTCATTTAAATAAAACCGCAGTTATAACATTATTAGTTTTTTTTTTAATTAATTTTTGAAATGGGTGTAATAATTTATGACCACCCTATACATCAAAAATCATATTCTTTATATTCATACATGAAAGAAAATAAATAGTCTCTTTTGAATTATTTTAAATTCACTACTGTAAGCATACTCTATAGGATATTAGTTATTTTCCCTTCCAGTTTATTATTATTTTTTTTAATTTTACACATGAAACAGGAACTTAATTTCATTTAATGAGACATTTGAAACACTACATAACTCAAATTAATGAATTCAGATGAGCTGTTTTTTATATTCAGGGGTTATTGTGGCTTCATAAAAAAATACATGAAATTTTAGCAAGAAAATTATGTGTAGGGAACGGATATGTATTCATTCATTATGGCACAGAATCAACAACACACATGAAAAGAAACCATCAAAATTGATAAAATATTAAAATATAATAACTTTGCATAAATACCATTAATGAATATATATATAAATTGTTATGGGACCATTCTTAAGTGAGATAGTTATTCTTAGTTATGGTATGGCATTTTCTAAAAAATCATTTGGATTGACTCAGCATAATCCAAAGTAAACAACAAGAATCTATGAAAAAAAATTTTCCAGCAAACCTAAATTTTTTTTCCTGGTTTTCCATATTTCTTATAAAAAATATTTCATATTACTACAAAAATAATTAATCATGAAATGATTTTTTTTAAGAAAGGACTTCTAATTATATTTTAAATACAACATTTCATCCTAGAACTCCGTAGTATGGATTCTAATTTGTGTGATTAGTCCGTAGTAGAAACTAAATCCATAAGAGCTTGAGTCTTTGGCACTCTTAAGTTTTAAAAAATAGAATTATCAGAAAATACCAGATTTCTGGTATAATACCGGAACGCAATGATCCCTGTTACATTGTTGTTAGATCAACTGATTTTTACATTATTGTTGAGAGTAAAATTCAGCCAATCAAGAACAAGCTGCATTATTTTCACAGCATATCATCAATCTATATGGCAGTATCGTTATCTTTGTAAGTACAAGAACATTTCAATTAAATAAATTACCTATTTTTCATAATATATTGTATTTTAAGAAATGCAAGCTAACATTTTACTGAAAATTGTCCACAGTTAGGAGATAACTCTAACTTGTACATTTTAAGATAGGTACATTTGTTTCCATTACATACAACGGAAAAGTTCCGATTCTGCATTGTTTCAGAATGAATTTTTGCATTAAAAATAATCTGTTCCGATTTAATTTTCCATAACAAACTATACAGGTATAATTTAAAATAGTCAAATTGAAATAGCAAAATTGTAATTGATTTTTGACCACAATCAATTATCTGCAGAATTTAAATGTATAAAAAACGAACTAATCATAAAAACAGTTTAGAAATACAAATTAAAGTCTTCTGAACAATTAGTTACATGACATTTTCAAGATTATCAGTTTTGCATAAATTAACCTAAAATATAATAAGGTAAATGCTCCAGTAGTGGGCCACTTAAGGGTATTTCCTCAATTATCATCTAAACTTTTGAGAAGTTTCGCTAATCTCTATTTTTTTATGGTTGTTCAAACTTTCATCTGAAATAATAATCACCTGAAGTATCAAAATAATTGTAATATAACTTTTAAAAAATTAAAAACTTAGATCACTCCTATGCACCAGAAGTGGGGATAGCAAACTTTTGATGTACCAGTAGTGGGCATACCAAAAGTGGGCCACCCAGATTTGTCAATTGTGCCAAAGAAAAAAATCACTATATATATTAATAATAACAATATATTAACATTATACACTATAAAAAATGCAATAAAAATGGCTTGATATAGGTGAAATATTTTATTTATAGATTCTAGTCACATGAGATTTACATTTTTTCTCTAACAGACAATTTTTTTATTAAAGGTATATGCTAATTATCGATCTTTCATTTTAAGTTCTGTTTGGGGCATTATGGATATTAAATCTTGATATTTTATGTTGAATAAATCTTTGTCATCATCTTCCCTCTGCTACCAGAAAAGAGCCCTTTTAAATGGTGATGGAATATTTTTTGATGGTCCAGCAATGCGATAGTTATTATTGTCTGCCTCGTTACAGAGCCCAACTAATTCTTGAATATCAGTCTTTTCCTCAACAGTACTATAAAATATTTATTATTTAAGTAATTGGTCAAAATGTTCCATTAGTGTACCAGTAGTGGGCCATTAGTGTAACCAGTAGTGGGCCATTAGTGTAACCAGAAGTGGGCCATGTGGCCTACTACTGATTCTGATAAAAAATAAAGCAAATCTAATTAAATAAAAAGACTTTACAAGATATAACCTTCTTATTAAACATCACAAAACAGTCTATTTGAGAGAAAGCATGTTCTACAGTACTCGCCTCCCTAGGCCCACTACTGGAGCATTTAGTAAAACATTGATCCAAAAGTGGGCCACCCTTCACTATCCATAAATTATCAATATTATTTAATTTAAAGTTAGATTATAATACATTCATTATATAATCAAATAATATCAATAACAATTCATTTTAAAAACAAATAGAATGTATGCTAAAAAATAGTTGAATGAAGAGTTACCTCTTAAGGAAATCACTAAGAATAAGCTAAAAATGCTTCTCTCAGAGACCAACTTCAGCAACAAGCTTTCTAGCTCCTAACTAAACAGGAAATAAAGGCTGTGCCTTTGGTATTTAGTTGATAAGGGTTTCAGCCTACTAGAGGCAGATCTCTTATTTCATTGGAATGTTGGAATTTCTTGTTTTTCAACTTAAAAATTCAAGTGGCCCACTACTGGAGCACTTGCCTTAGAACATTAATACTGTTATTACTTCTGAAATCTAAATGAACCATTGTATGTAGTACAAAAAACACACTTAAATATTATAAAAAATATCCCATTTTATTTTATAAACATAACAAGATAATTCAGTTTTAAAAAAAAAGAAAACATTCAAAATGGTTTAAATTTTCGGTTATTACGCATCATAGCAATTCGAGCTTTATCTTTTTCAAATTTTTTCCTAAGTTCTAATATCTCTTCCATTTTCTCATCTCGGAGTTGATTTTTATAGAACTTCATAAGAGTCAATTTGGACTGTGCAGCATTTCTTTTATCTATAATTTTTTTATTCACGGATTCGATTCGCGGTATTTTAGACTTTTTCGAAGATTTCGTAATAGTAACCCATCCTTCATCATCAGGTTCAGCACTTTCCTTCTCCTTCTGTTTTTCTTCTTCAATTTTAGAATCAAATTCTTCTAAAAACGATCTAATTTCTTCCTTCAATAACTTTTGATCAACAAAAGTGTTATTATATTGTTGAGTCCATTTATTTTTCCCGACATCAGAGTGAAAAAGGCACAGAGGCAGTTCTTTAGCTTTAATGTCAGCACACTTTAATATTTTATTCAAGGCAGCAGGTCGCTTGTAAACAATGTAAGCTACTTTACATCCAACTTTTGATGGAGGACGACAAAAGAAACTTGAATTCTGAGAATCTTCCTCCCCACTAGTAGGTCTCATATGAATATAAACTCGTTCAATGGGTCCATATTCTGAAAATAAATTTTTCAAGCATTTCTTATTGAAAAATTGAGGAACATTCACGATGTATAATGTTCGGTTATCTGGCTTGATTTCACTTTGGCCTTCATGTTTTTTTATAAATAACTGCCGATCCACAGAGTTCTCTCCTAAATTAAATGGGAAAGGAATAAATCCTTCAGCTAGTTTAGCCATTGCCTTGTAAAATGCAAACCTTTAATATTAAATTGCCGAGAATATTCGAAGAAAACACGACTTCAAACCCATGTGCTATGCTACAAAAACAAATTATTTCAATCAATCCAATCCTGCAGCTGAGTTGAGTTGTAACTCTACTTCTGATCAAGTTGTATAAGCATTTTTCTACCATTTCAGTACCAGAATAGAAAAAAAAAAGTCCACTTATAAATAATTTCACATTATTTACAGTTGAAATCAACGTTCTTGCAACCACATTTAATTTGTGCATGAAATCTTAGGCAGTTGACACGTCGTTTACTTTATTTCCGAGCAGCAAACACCAAACATTAACTTCGATTTTAACTAACAATTTGATTTAACAACAAACGCTGGAATTGATTTGTGTGTTGCTTTTGCTTTGATATTCCCGGCAAGAAGTTGGCTTTTTAAAATGTCTTCAGTCTCCGGCGATTCTGAAGATGGTGTGAGCAGAAAAAAGATAAAATTATCAGATGAAGGAGAAAAGTCAGCTGATCATTCAGTTGCTGAAGATTTAAGTGCCCATGTTCGTTTGAATTCGTTGGAGGGTTTTCAGTTGTCCGAGGTTCTGTCAGAAAACAGCTATTCGAAGTCCATTTTTCTTGAAGGACGCTTTGACAAAGTGTCCGACAAAGCTATTATCTTGTTAGAAAAGTTGCCGATCCATCAGGATTCTGTTGAAAAACTTCTGAATAATGCTGATCTTGCTTTGAACTTGAAATCGAATTCTACTTCTGATCCCAATGTTGTTGATTATGCTTGTTATCCTCCTGTGTGCCAAGGTGGTAAGATAATGAGACCTTTTTAAACAAATAGTCTTTAGTGTTGAAACCATTTAGAAAGTTTTGTGTTTAGTATTTGATTTTGTTGCTCATGATTTTGTATTCTTTCTTCCAAACCTGCAATTTACATTGTCATTACAATTGTATCCAATTTTTCAAATCATGTATGGATACATGAAAAAATATATTTTTGCAAATCCACTGTGATTATTTTTTTATTTCCAATATTTTCTTTCATATGAAGTTTATGGGTTAACCCTCCTTTTTGCTTTAGTTAAAAGAAAGCTCTCTCTGTGTGTCATAAAGAAACATCCTTTCTTAAATTTTTTGATATTTTTTTTAACATTGTCTACTTTTTTTTAACAGGATAATATTCTAAGATTTGATAAATGCTTATTTTGATTCTAATACTTTAACCTCGTAGTTTTACCTCTATGTATTTTTTTTTTTTTTTTTTTTTTTTTTAAAATTTTTACCGGGTTTTTTTATTTTTTTTTTTTTTTTTTTTTTTTTTTTGTATGTTTAAAAGTAGTCACGTGTATTCTAATTTGATTTCTATGCAAGTAATTCTTAAATTAGCTCTGTATTTCTCATTTTAATTCAGTTTTTAACCAAAGATTCAAAATGTTTATTCTTAATGTTCTATTATTTTTGTTTCACTTTATGCATGTTTCAATTTTCCTTTACACTTTTATCAATTTTTTTTTTTTTTTGTTATTTACTTTGCTATTCCTTTTATTATTATTTAGAGCTCTCAGTAACATTTATTTAACCTTTTGTAAGTGAAATGAAGGTTGTTTTGCAGTGTGACTCTAAAATATGTGGTGCAAATTTAATGATTCTCTGGTTGGTATCTAGAAGTTGGAACACATGTGATTTCGACGCCAATACGGTTACCTGAGGAATCGAGCGGATTAGTTCTATTGGCCAGATAGCTTACGACACAGCAAACATTTCGTGTTTTTGAGTTGTTTACATGCTACGCGAATTATTATAAAACTTAAAATATTTAATTAAATAATGAAATAAATTTTAATTAGGATAATTTCAAATTGTAAATAAATGAAAAATAGAACTTTGATTTATTTAGTGATTATATATTTCTCCGATTACATAGTTGAGAGATTTTTTTTTTTTTTTTCATTTGCCTTACAATAAAAATCGTTTGCATGGAATTTTTGAAGTAGCTTGGTCAAATTTTGGAATTAATCATTTGTAATGTTGTCTTCACCTGCGTGATGGTTTCTTTGATGCGCTGCATTGTTCGTTTTTCTTTTTGATATAGTTAGAGCGTTTCCTCCCAAGTGCAAATTTTGGAACTCAGTAAGTCTTAATTTTTTACTATTACTTGTTCTGAAGAACATATGCCCTTAGTAGGAAAGCTACTGAGAGAAAATGTTCTACTGCTTCATTAGAGTAATTAAAAGAAGCTGATTCCATACATTCAGTCAGCTAGCCAAGCTACTAGGATCTCGCTTTGCTGAAAGTGAAGCCGCTCATGTTTTTTTAAGTTAAAAAATTTGCCCGGTGCCCACTTCAGATGCTGCAGGCATTGTGAGCGCAATTTCTCCTGTTTCATTAGAATAATTAAAAGTAGCAGATTCCTTACATTCAATGAGCTAGGAAAGCTAGTAGTTATGTTGAAATTTGTTATTTAAAACGGGAGATAGTGCAACGACAAACCACAAACGCGATGGGTTTGGAAAAAGATTAACTTTTAACTGTGACCAATGCACGTTTGTTTACTTGAACTTGAATTAGAGGGGTTATGTGATTTGAAGCACTAAAGGCTGTAATCCCACGTTTGTTTACCATTAGCATCCATCTTGCTTTGGTGCAATAGTGCTGTTTTAATAAGAGTGTGTTCTAACTTGTAGATTTCAACCGATTCTCTTAATATCTAGTGTAAACTTTCAGATTTTTAAACAGGATCAAAATAAATAGATTTTAGGTACTATTTCCATGAATGGAGTTAAAGACAAAAACCTACCAAATCTTAGTACTAATATTCAACTTCTTTGTTAGCACAGCTAAAAAAGAAAAAAAAAGTCTTTGTCAGTAAGCCAGAAGGCAAAGATTCCTTTTGCCTGTAGATGTTAGGAAAAGAACATTTCATCCTCTACTTTCATTAGGATTAGAGCCGCAAGATTGAAAGAGGGTGGAAGTGAATGCAAATGATGAGAGCTTTCCAACAAGGTGTAAAATGTGGAAGTTAAAAGGCTAAATTGTGGATGGAATCACTTTTTGCTCGTAACTTCTAAGCAATCGTAGCTATCAAAAAACTTTCATACAATAGTTGTTCGTTATGATAAGGCAATAATTCACTTAATTTTAATTTTTTTCTCCATCTTCTATCGTAAGGGCATTATGGGGAAACAATTTTAAACCCCCCCCCCCTTTGTGCTTGATAGCTCAACTATGAACCCAGCCAAGATTTTCACTGTCCTTGCAACATATCCTTCACCAGTTAAAATCTGATCAAAATTACTTGCATTGACATATTGTGTCCTCTGAAGAGGAAGTTTATACTTATTAGATCTGGTAATTGAGGTGGCCTAGGAAAAGGTTTCTGTACATTCTCCAAGTAGCTGCGTCATTTCCATCTACATCCCTGTATATAAAATACCCATCCTTGAGCTCCATGTTTGTGTAACAATTCATGTTGTTCAAAATGTTCTCCAGGAAGGACAATTTTGTACGGTACTATCTATTACCTTCGTGCAGTAGACTCTCAGTAATCCAACCGATATGAAACCAGAGGATGATGATGAAGAAGCTGTTTGAGATGTATGCTTGCCCCTTGGCTGCTTTATCTCAAATTATCCTTAGTTCAAATTCTGAGATTGCAAAACTTAGAAAAATTGAAAAAGTTGGTGAAAACCAGAGGACTGCCAGATTAATGGAGGTTCATTTAACACACACATTTTGATAGAAAAATCAATGTTGATTGCACAAAATTATACTATATATATAATAGATGTTACAAAATGTAATTTTGAATCTGAGCTATATATACAGTCGTTTATGCCGTCCTGAGGTTCTGAAATTAGCATGCAATGTCTTGTTTTCCCTTTAACACTCTTCACTCGCCCTGCTTTAAACACTGAATTGCAAGAGAGATCAGATTACTAAGGGTCTAAAGTATGCCATTTCAGTATGTATATTCCAGTACAAAATCTGCTCATTTTGATCTTATCTACCTACATTTAAATTTTGGTATATTTTTAATTGTTCTGTATAGGATTATGAATTTTTAACATCTTGCTATGGATAATATTAGATTATCTTGTAATTTCTTAAAGAGAGGGGAAAGCACTTTCCTGTTTCTTTGTCAAAGTCCTCATTGTAAAAGGCTTTTGATTTTCCCCTCTTGTTTATAATCTAAAGTAGGATAATAATGATTTGGCCAAATACCGAATATTCAGCCAAATTTCAGACCGAATACTGAATTGTTAGAAACACTTTTGGATTTTAAATAAAATACTGCTCAGATTTTAAAAGAAAAAAATGTTAATATGGTGGATGCATTTTTTTTTATAATATTTTAAATATCTTAATTTCAATAATAATTCCAGTAATAAAAAGTGAGTCTACATTTTGGACTTGCTAAACAGATTTTTTTTTTTTTTTTTAAGTCATCATTGTAGAACATGGCAGTGACAAACACAAAAGAATAGACATAAAAATTATTAGAAATAATTACTATTTTTATAAAATATTTCTACTAACTAGGATGGAACATCCACTTAATTTGTGAAGGAAGGGAAAAAAAAAAAATCAGAAAAATTTTCAAGACTTTCAAATTTAGCAAGAAAATATTTTTCAGCTCCTGGAAGCACAGTATATAGTGAGTGCTTATTTTCTGAAGCTGGTAATATATATGTATGAAACTAACAGATCAGATTTCTTTCTGAAAATGCTGAGCAATTATTGTTCTTGCATCATAATTTCAGGCTTTACAATGATAAATGAGATGCAGCATTATTAAATACACTTGTACAGTGTAACTTAAAATTGAGTAAATATTATTCTATTTTTTAATAAATATAATTCTGCAATTTCTTAATTAAATACTTTAAAAAAATTATTACCTTGAATTTATTCGGCCAAATATTCGTTACATCCCTAATCTAAAGCCCTTAGCACACATCTAAAATTTCTTCACAAGCAAGAGAGAGCGCAAGTTTCTTCAAATGGTAAAGTTCTTGCTATTCATTTCAGCTGTGTGGAGAACTAGTTACAGAGAGAAGAAACTCTTGCTGTCTTGAGAAAAATTGTGCTAAGGGCTGAAAAGCTAATGTTTTGTTCCACTTGAAACAAATTTGATTTGATTTCTGTTATTTTACTTCTCACATGTTAACTGTTTTTCCTTATTTTTTTCTTTGTAGATATTAAAGCCACTGTCATTTACCCAGCTACAAATAAGCATGCAGAAAAATATAAACGTCAACCATCATTTGTTGTTAACGAAACTCCTGAAATATATAAATCAGTTGTTCTCCCTCATATTGAATCTCAAAAATTCTCACTTCAGGTAAGAATCCTTATTATTGCAGTTTATTTTTTTTTTTTATCCTTGTAAATGTGACTGTTTTCTTTGAAATTGAAATAATTATGATAAGAAATTTGAAAATTCTACTGCTTGCATAAATAATAGTGCAAAATTTTCCTATTTAATTTTATTTCCAGGAGTTTAAAACAGTGACATGAGCAGTGGCGAATCCAGGATTTGGCTCCCCGCCCCCCCCCCTGAGGTATAAAAAGTTTTGTATCGTCGTGACGAACATCAAATCTTATGGCTTATGTAAACCAAAACACTTCAACTTTACAAACTTTACTCACCTGACAATAAGAATTATAAAGAACACTACAATACTTTCGATAATTTAACAAAAAAAAACCAGTGAATTAACTAGCAAAAACATGTTTTTGACCGTGTCAACGCTGCAAATATGAGTGGAATGACTACAAAAGTGGGAAACTTTCAAGCCTGTCAAAAACGAGGAAGAATTGTTTTCACATTTTTTAAAGGGAGATTAAGAAAAAACAGCTGTAGTGATTTTAAATAAAATAAAGAATTCTGGTCTAGCTGGGGGGAGGGGCCGAGCCCGGTTAGCAACCCCCCCCCTGGATTTACCACTGGATTCCCACTATTTTCTTTGTTTATGTGCTTAGAAAATACTGAATAACAATTCTCAGCTCGATTTTAATTTTGTAAACCATATTTCATAGACTTGAATGATTAGTTTAATTTCTTAGCTCTTATTGACTTTGATCTTTGACATATTTTATTTTCCGTACCACTAGGATTAATTGTTTCACAATTTAAAAAATTTGGAAAATGATAGTAGAATAATTTTATATTTTTTCAAGTAATTCAGAATATTATTATGATACATATGTGTGCTTACATTTTGTCAAAAATTCCAATACCAAAGTAAAAAGTATCATTTTATAATTTTTTTAAAAAAAAATAATTGCTTGCACTATGCATCCTTTCACAAAATTACTTAACATTTTAGTGTCTCGATATTTAAAAAAATATTTCTAATGCTTCTTTTTTTTAAGGGTGTGGTTGAGTTCAGTACCAGGAATTGTAATGATATTTTTTCTTTGCTAAGAAGTGATTGTTTATTATGATCAGCGAGACACTTGAATGCAGACAATGTTTTTTCTTTTATCCTTTCAAATATTAGAATAGAACTCAAAGTTCATGTATCATCAAGCTTTAGAGATGAGGAACTTCTAATTGAGAGAGAATAGTTAATGAAATGGAAAGAATTTTCATAAGCTGTACCACATTAATATTTAGAATTGTATTAAATTTTTATCGTATGGTAATTTGAAGGATTTTTTAAATAGGGTTGCTGTCATTACTATTGTCTGAAACAAATGCTCACAAATAATCTTAATATAAATAAAAGTCATTGTGGGTATGTGGCTATATTCCACATCTCCTCCTTAACTACTGGACCAATTTCAACCAAATTTTGTGCACTTATTATTTGAGACAATGAAGATACCTGTCATCTTTTCAAAGTGCAAAAGTTAATTAAACAGTCAGTTAATTAGGGATTAGCCAAAAACATTTTTCTGTTGTACCTTTGAAGTAAGCTTGTCCCACAAAAAATATTTTTATACCATCTTAAACTTCAAAATTGAATAAATAAGTGATTGCATGCAAACAATTTTTAAATAAAGCAAATTTATGGATACTTTGTTGCTAGACAATGGTGAGACTTTGAACTAATCTGCCCTTATTTCTCTTTATATTTGTAAATATTTTGTATCAGATTTGAAAGATCAGCGCCAGCTTTTAAAAGCCAAAAAAGGTTAGTTAAAACTTTAGTTGATTAAAAATGAAGCAAAAATTTTTTTTGTTTTTCCGCAATATTCTTCAAAAATATTATTCCACAAAAACTATTTTTATACTATACAGACATGACGCATTTCCGCGGAAACGCAGATTTCCGCTTTTTCGGCATCAGATTTTATCATTCTTAATTTTTTATTATATAATAATTCTACAATATTTTTAATATCTTAAGCACTTTTTGTATAAATTTATTTATTTTATTGTTAGATTAATTACATTTATTTTACTTTTCAGTATTTATGTTTGACACGATTCACTATTTATGAAGTTCAGCTTTTCTTATTCCAAGCCTGTGTCATGTCTGACTATATTAAAAGTTCAAAAAAGAAGCTTTTCAGTGACACAAATTTAATTTCCATTGAATTTATTGCTCTTATTCCAATAATTAAAAAAAATTAAATTGTGTATGAAATTCAATTGTAACAATATTTTTTTTTATTGTTGAAGAACAAGCATACATACAAAAAGTTGTTTCTAGGCCATCTTAACAGAATTCCACAAGAACTCTAAAGAAAAGTTTAAAAGCAGATGATTCACAATTTATATCGGGAACAATTATTGATCTAGTTTATTTTAACACTTTTTATTAATGAAAAATTAACAAATTTATTCATTGTCCCAAAATGTTCTACAAAACCTTTCTTATATTTCAATATTTATGAATTAAATTTGAAGTAAAAAACATTTCTGATGGTAAAAGAATTATTATAATTTTCTATACAAAAATTATTTTTACATGAAAAATATTAGACATAAAAGTATTTTAATCCAGAGCAACACAGGGAATAACAGCTAGTGTAAAATAAAAATATATCAATAAGTCTTTATATACATAAAGAAATCTCGTGGAATGTTCTAGTTTTAATAAATGCATCTGAATGTAAGCTTTCATGTGGTGTCTGTCTGTACGTTTTTTTTAATACTGTATTTCCATAAATTTTCTTTACAGTGGGTTCACAACATATTAGAGCATAAGAGTGAGGCTGAAAGAATAGTATTTGAAGATCCAGATCCTCAGCTGGGCTTTGTGCTTTTACCAGATCTCAAATGGGATGAAAGTGAAAAGAACTCCCTCTACCTCATTGCCATCTGCCATACAAAAGATATTAAATCACTGAGGGACCTGAATGCATCCCATCTTCTACTATTAAAGAATATTAGGACAAAAGCTCTTGTAAGTAATTGAAGATTAGTTTTATATAGGCTTCTTATACAGGGTGCTCCGTCAGGACCACTCGTAGGTAAATGTGAAGTTTACAGTACCCATGTGTTTCTCGCCAATTTTTCTTGGTGCAATTTCATTTGCCATCACCAAATACTGTTTAGGATGTGCAGTGCAATTTTTATTGATCTTTTGCACATGCATCGCCTGAAAATTAAAGATTGAGCATGCAATGCCTGCGGCATTTTAAGCGTGTACCGGGCAAACTTTTTTAACTTAAAAAAACATCACCGGCTTTGCTTTCAGTATAGCAGGAAACTAGTAGCTTCACTTTTTCATTGAATGTTAGGAATCTAGGTTTTTATTTAAAAATTCAAAAACTAGAATTTCCGCATGCAATTCCTGCAGCATTTCAAGCATGTACCGGGCAAATTTTACAACTTGAGAAATATCAGTGGCTAGAATATTCAGCATAGTGAAATACTCTTAGCTTCGCTTATTCATTGAGAAATGAAACACACAGATTAACATACACGGTACTGAACTGATATTCAATCCGAATTCCAAATGAAGTTGTATTTGAATTTATCGACCAATCACATCGAATAGTTCAACTAAACAGTCCAATCGAAACATGGCGCAATATAGCCTGATAAGCAAAACACCGATGAAAAGAACCATTTGTGCACATGCACGCTTGTCACTTGTTAAAAATATCTAGACTCATCCAAAACAAATGTTCTCTCATCACCGTTCTTGGCGGCAAAGAGTTGGCGATCTTAAGAGGAACGAAGTAAGTGTGTACCGTAAACTCCACATAAACCCACTGGAGATCTGTAGAGTGAGAATCCTCACTTAGTCAAGGGTGACTGTATTCCAGATTTTTTACTTTTTCAAATAGGAAAAGATTTGCTATTTGTCTCAAATTTTGTTTCAGAATGAATTAAACTATTGTAAAAATTTCAAACTTTTTGATCATGTCAAGTTCAATAAAGTGGTCAAACTTCTCGTCTAAGTAAATAAGTGAAAAATCACATAAAAAGGAATGAAGGAGTATCAAAAATAAGCATTATTGATCATCATAAGTGTCATGGAAACTGCTTAAATGATCCTATTGTATGCCTCCGTGATTGCCACATCCCACTTATGTAGACTTTCTCTCATGGGAACACCTGAAAAAAATGTTACACTGAAATAGGCTTTATTTGCTCTTCTCTTTAGTTGCCTTCACTTATCTAAACAGTACACTGTTGAATTGTGTACAGTTACCCAATATATGGTACATGCATGTATTGTTTAGAAACGGATTCAGAAACTCTCCATGCTTTTGCACATGTGCCGGATGGAGTTATTTTAATCAAAATAGGGGGGAAAGTGAAGAATAGAAGGGTGATGTTTACATTTTACTGAGAGTGATCTAACAAAGAACTCTGGAAATGAGCTCATATGGTTCATTGCCCGACGCCCCTTTCCAGTGTAAAATCCTCCAAAAGTGGTAGTCTCGGAATCCGTTGCTGAATAGTATGTGTAGATGTGTATGGTGGTCATTTTGAGTCCTTCCTAAGTAAGCATCTTGCCTCCACTTTTCTTATTTCTAATAAAACTTATATTTTTCATCTAAAAAATATCTTTTCATATTCTTATGCCTTTTTTTCAAAAACTCTTTAAGATATAATACTTCAACCAATTTTATTGAGTAGGGATTTCCATTCTGCCTGGTTGAGGTCTAGGCAAACAAACTTGCATTTTCATTGGTAGTAAATTTCTTAACAATATGCATATTTATAAATTTAATTTATATGTTTGGGCCTTGTTACATTATGCCTTGTTTGTGTAAGAGAGTGGCAAGTAACATCTGTTGTTTTATTCACTTTGTAAATAAAACTGTTTTACTTTTTTAAATCTAAAAAAATATTTAAATACATAAGTAAAATTTTTTGAGTGGCGATACTTTTTACTTAAAAGCCATGCAACCAAGCGTCGTGAATTATCCATATTTAATAGGTTTTTCATCAAAATTGTTCCTTTTGAACTTCCCATCTCTCAATATATATTCTCTTAAAGATGAATAGCCAAGTTACAAATCCAATAATTGGAACATATCTTTTTTTTTTTTTTTTTTTTTCTTTAATGCATAAATAGATACTTTGACTTGATCTCTTGTAACTGTTCGTTTTGAATACAAATTCAAATCATTTCTAATGACAGAACAAGAGCTATTGGCATTTAAAATTAATAAATAAATCGTTAATTTTTGCAGTTGTAAGAAATGTATTTCTATATAAATTAATGCATTTTAAACAGTTAAGATTTGTTAAATATATATATTTCTGTTCTTGCACAATTTCTGGACTTCTTTTGCACAGTATTTTACTTTCAAGCTAATTTTTTTATACAGTAAATGCATTTCTAATGCAATTATTTAATGACTAGAAAATTTGTGCTGGGCTTTTTGCTTTCCAACAATATCTCAGATCTGATTATTACAGATTTACTAATGAAAGTTGTTGAAGAAAATATCATGCATATTGACAGAGTGTTTAAGAAATAATAATTAAAAAAAGCATGAAAAACAGAACTAATGAATCAGTTGACACTAACTTTCGTTTTGTAAGAGTAAAAATAATGGAAAATCCACTAACAGAAAATAAAATAAAAAAATTATGAATTGATGAATGCAAATCTTTAAGTAAAAGAAACCTTTCAGTGTCAGGACCATTAAGGAGAAAATATTAAACATAAAATATATAAATATTCACTTCCAAAATTAAGTAGGGAAAAGAAAGAAACCTTTTAACAAAACTATTCTAAATAGTTCTCGGTGCATGAATTTAAATAAAAAGGAAAAAACGAAGGATATATAGTAATTCAATCCGATGAATCAACTTAAAATAAACAGTGAAATGGCAATAATGTCCATTTATTTCTCTTGTGTATGCTAATTTGCAGACGTAAACACACCCTCTGAATCTCTTTGGCACATAGCCAAACCAAACCACTTGAGCGTTACTGCAATTTCTGGCTAAACTAATATAGATTTCTATTATTAATAACATTAAAAAATACTGTAGTCAGTTAATCCAGGATGTACACACAAATTTCCAATTTTATCCGTGGTAGACTTGTATAACTAAATAATTACTTATTCCTTCAGTTTATTTATTCAATTTTTAAAAAAGTTAAACAGATGATGGAAGTTTAATACATTGTGGTTAATATTTTTTATGTGCATATTAATAATTACTAATATAATAGCCCAGATCTCTCGGTAACGCTCTGACGTCACCAACAGTAAAACTAGTACCATAGCACTTTGAGATATTAAACAGCATTATTTCATTGTTAGAGCACCTAAATTTCAGTAATTTTAAAGAGCAATTGTAATTCTAATTTCAAATTTAATAGCTCTAAAATAGTGAAATAAAATTTTCTATCTATCAATATAAAACTTATCAATAGTTCCCGAGACATTTTAAATTTTATTAATCATATATTTCAAATTTATTTCCTTTTTTTAATAAAAAGTAGTCAATCACGTCAATAGTATATCATGTGCGTGATATAGTTTGGATGCCACGATGCATCTGATTATTTATTGCAATCGTGATGATATAATTTGATAATATTTTTTGGTAACATTTGATAAGCAGAGAAGTGCTTTGTTTTGATTAGAATTTCGAAAAAGAATTCCTTTGAAATTTTGACTTACGTTCGACAAGCTGAGAATTTCATGGTTATTGAATTATAATAAAATTGTTAAACTACGAAAAATACTTCACACCGAATGTTGTGTACCAAGAGGTTTTTTGAATAAAGAAATATGTAAATAAAAAAATATTTCCTGTCATAAAACATGTTTATTTTATTTGTTTTCAATCAATGTTAAACATTTATCTCGCATATATATCTATTTAAACATGTCAGATTTGACGGGAAATCTCTCGAATGAAGAGGCAATTTGCATCCGTCATTCCATGACTGGTGATTTTCTAGTATAAAAGGAAGGAAAGAAAATGTGAAAATTCAGAACAGTATATGAAATTCAAATAGGAACAGCTGATTTACAGCATCACTAGCAATAATCTTGTATTGGCAACTGTTTGTTGCCTAACTAAACATCGTATTGTTAAGTCGCCACAACAAAATATCGCCAATGGGGTGCTATATTGAAGCTGTTGAAAAAAGTCGTCAAAACAAAATTATCACCAATGACGCTGTATAACAAAGCTGTACCTTCAAATGTAATTATAAAGATGTATTAATTTTCTTTTTTCCTTTTAGGATGCCATTCTAAAAAGGTACAACATTCCAAGTGAAAAACTGAGAGTATTTCTCCATTACCAGCCATCATACTATCATCTGCACGTTCATTTCACAAGCATTAACAAACAAGTTCCCAGATGCCAGTTTGAGGAAGCTCGGTTACTAGACACTGTCATTAGCAATATAGAATTGCTCGCAACATACTATCAAGATGTAACATTAACATACACGCTGAAGAGTAATGACTCATTGTTTTCCAAACTGAAAGAGGCTTCTGTGATATCTTCTTAATCATTATTTTACCACGAATATCTTCATTGGAACTCATCGCATTTTCATTTGAAACCATGTGCCTGAAAATGTCAGTTATTCAATTATTTTTTCACTATTTACTATAGGTGTGAGTATTGTACATAAAGTAATCACTCTCATTTTATGATTTTTGGGGACTTGATTCTTTTATTTTTTATCATATTTTATTTGGATTCATAATTATTTGTGAAACCATTAATTATGTATGGCAAAGGATCTATGGGTCCTTTTTATTGTGTTTCATTATTAAAATGATCATTTAGTTATAATTTTAAGTGTTCATGTAGCATTTCGAGAATTTTTCTAATGTTTGCATTCATATTCTTTCTTCTTATTTTTATAATTAATGTACGTACCATAAGAACAAATGTATAAGTGTACAAACTGCATGGCTATTGCAATTGGTTGTTTTTTAAAATAATAAAAATCTGTCATCCTTCTATTTTTTGACAATTTATTCATATTTCTCTAAAGTATAATGAATGCAGTTGTTCTCAATTTTGGAGCTTTCCTTTCATTTCAAAAAACGAAATGAATTGAAAACAAGTGAAAAAAAAAAGATAAATAACAAGTTCAACGACCGATTATTTTTAACAAGGATTAAATCTATTAATTTCCCAGCCATTTTTTAAACATTAATTAATATAGCTGTACTTTTTTAAGATAATTTGTTTTATTTTTAAAAGTTATAATATTTTTTTCCACTGATCTTTCTTCCCCTCTTTTTAATACTGTTTCTATGGTGAAATGAATTTTACTTTTTTTATTTCACTAATTTCTTGACTAATCTGTAAATAAAGCACTCTAAGATATTAAGAAATATGTCCAGTAAGCTGAATAACTACGGTTGCTATCATTAATTCTTTTTATCGGCATGTTTTAATCCAGCTAACATGGTATTGGACGTAAATATTCTGCTTCATTTTAATGTTGGGGTCAAACGCATGTCTTACTTGAGGAATAAGAAAGTGAAGTTATTTATGACACAAACAGTTATGTCATGCGACTTAATGGAATTAGGACGTTCATGTACACGATGAACAGAACAAGAGCTAGGCTACAATATAAGACATCTTGAAGACTAAAAATGCTTTATTAAAGGAACCATGAATGTCATATTATGCATAGAAGATTCATTTTAAATGAAAGTCACTATTGCCAGCAAACCAGCTGTTCACCAAAGGTAGGTAATAATAAATAAAAACTAAATCTTGGATGTTAAAAAATATATATATATTTTTTTTTTCTGTCTTATTAATATTATGTCTGTCATTGTCACCAACTTCTTGCACTCGTAGAGAAATATCCATGAACTACGTAGAAAACATTAATGGCAGATTAGGCAACATTAACATATTTGTTTTTAAAAAATTCTTCAAGAAACAATCCTCCCCTATGTAAAAAATTAAATGTATTGCATAGAATGTAAACTGGTATTTATATTTACTATCCTATTACGGGTCTCATTTCCCCAAGACAAAAATAACTTGTCAAAAATACTTATTTGTATCAAAATTCACATATGATCATTTCTAGGTAATTTTCATATAATTTAATTGTAATTTTGTGAATTTTCAATTATAGTAAGAATGTTTTATAGAGCAGTTCAATAAGTGTCTCTTAAGGCAGAAAACACTTATATATGGTTGATTGAAATATGACAAGATAGGATTTTTAGCAACAAAGGCCGTTATCCCCTAATGCCAAAGAGGATGCACTCAATAAATGTCAAAAGACACTCAAATATGAACAGAGAAAAAAAAGAACACAAATAATGTAAATAATAATAGTTATTTGTCTGTGACAGATATACCTTCATAAAAAAGTTTATTATTTGAAAAAATTACTACCTAACTTAATTTTTTATGCAGCTTATAAGATTTGCATGGTCGCCAAAAATATAGGCTTATAAAAACGCAGTAAAATAAAAAAATAATGAATAATTTAAAATAAAATCCAAAATTAGAACATGTTATATTGTAAGTCATTGATGAAGCTGATTTGAGCTTCATTCAAATAAAAGTATTATTATAAGTCATGTTTTTAAAATTTATGAAATTGGCTTACTTACTCATTTGTTTCATTTTATTGATTTCTGAATAATAAATAAACATTATTGAAACTTTTTTATCCACACGATCAAAATTATGTGTAATAAGCATATAACTTCACTACATGGCCCGAGAAGAATCGATAGGCTACAGGAAACTTTATTTCTGTGCAGAGATAGGTTGTACAAAAATTATATAGGATGGCAAAATTTGGACCTGTATCATAACTTCAATTCTATCAAATATTTGGGCTGTAAAATAGATGAATTATGTAGCGATGTAAATATGTTGTATGTATCATTTTTAAGCAAAAACATTCTGTAGTTACAATTACAAAACAAGTTTATATTTAGGTATCCATTAATTTTTTTAACAAAAGACAAGCCCTTTTGCTTTTTAAAACAATTTTTAAATAAAGGGAATGGGATTTTTTTTGTTGTTGTCCAAAGGTTGCCTAAAATTGGACCATTTAAATCGATGGGGTTATTACCTTAAACTATAGAAAATAGCTCAGAAAGTTTATTACTGTTATTCCATTTCCAATTTAAGAGGATTACTAAGTCGAAGCAAAAAACAATAAAAGGACACTAGCCATCAAATGTTGGATCAAAAAGTATTAAAACTTAAGATATGTATCATTTGTGAGAAAACAAAGGGAGAAGAGGAAGTGATACAGTGCATAAAATGTCAGACTCGGATTCATGCATTGAGTGCTGATGTGAATAAAAGAATATTTTTGCTTTAATTGTGTTTAAAGAAATTGGTGGTCCAATCTAAGCTGCCGGCTCCCTCGTTTCGACTGATGACACATTATTTTAAAGTTGCTTTTTTCCTTATTTAAAGTGAATTTCATAAAAAGTTAATTACACTTTTCTGAAGATAAATATGCTACAAAAAATTCTACTGCTTGTTTTTCATTAAAATTCCTTGTCCATCACTGTACATTAAAAAATATCCTGATAGTCTGAATTCGGTGACTCTCCCTTACATATGGCAGCTAAGAAGTATCTTTTAACTGCCATTTCTGTTCATCAGAGGTAAACTATCTTATGTCCAATTTTGCTGACTTTATCATATTTGTATTATCCTAGAGTTAGTAAAGTATCTTAACAAAGAAAACAAGACGAACTCAAAGAAAAGAACAAAAGATAACCATTCTCAAAAAATAAATTGTGCATCGCAATATATTGCACTCTCTGGAATTTATTTTGCCTCTTCTGTAAAATGTTACTTAAGATAATTTACCTCTGACCATACAGATTTGTAAACAAAACCTACAAGATTCCATTGATCATACGTACCATGAAAGAAATCACCAATTTATTACAGAAAAAAAAGCTAATTACTATCTCAAGGGTTATGTCAAATTGCCTTTGCAGACCAAAGCTTTATTGCATTGCCCTCACAAACAGTAACTATATTTATTCTTCCAATATCATCAAGCAATAATGTTCAATTTTGAAAAAACAAATGCTGGTCTCGCCTATTTCAAACATTTTTCAACATATGGGATACACAAAAAAGGTGAAACTGCTGATAAATTAGAAAATTTTGAGAGGTTAGGATTATTAATTAGTTAAAAAGGAGAATGTGAGGAAAGATTTAGCCAATAAATATCTCATGCTGAAAAATATGTTATCCCGAGTAACAGAAATTTATTGATGACCTTGGAACTATCCACTGTTTTTAGTGGAGTGAATACTGATAATGTTGATAACAGTTATAACAAATTATTACGAAACAAGATCTACATGAATAATGTAAAATCCAA
The DNA here is from genome assembly GCA_013235015.1 of Araneus ventricosus. Lineage (NCBI taxonomy): Eukaryota > Metazoa > Arthropoda > Arachnida > Araneae > Araneidae > Araneus > Araneus ventricosus. The sequence continues at coordinate 29,429 of BGPR01006281.1, read as the reverse complement.
TTCTGTAACATTTAAGAAGCATGATTAATTTTCAAAAAGGAATGAAGGAACATTGACTGAAATAGTGTAAAATTAACATAGCTAATATATTTTTAATAACAACATAAATAATATGAATTTTAAAGACTTTAATATATGTATATGTGTTGCTTTTATGAAAAAGATGATGAGGACAAAGATGCAAAATGAAAATTTTGCACAAGACATATAAAAAAGTGTTTTTTTTAAGATTTTCCCCTTTCCAGCTCAAAATATTTGTTATAGAAAAAAATTACAAAGTTATAACAATAAAAAAAACTTAGGACAATTTAATACTTAAAATTATTCTTTTATTCCAGACTAATTAATTAAAATTATTCATTCATGATTCAATAGTATTCATATCATGTTGTCATCAAAGCCTTCTCCACGCCAAATTAAAAGCATATTATTCTGGCATCACAGGCCTGGGAAAGATCAATACAAAAAACAAATGTCACCTTTAAAAATTTTCTCCCTCTAGATAAGTTTTTTTTTAAATACAATAAAATAATTCATAAAATTTAATTTAAATAATTTTTTTCAAATCATATTAATATAATCAAAACAAAACCTTTTTTTAACATGTGGAAAATAGCCCAATGAAAAGCACCATTACTTTGAATTTACAAAACAAACATATACAACACTATTATTTTTAATAAGTGATGTACAAATGATAGAAAAAATTCCATGGTCCTATACTCAAAAACAACTTTTTGAAACTATTCCATTAAGGTCAGTGTCATAAGCTAAAAAATCTCACTAATTCCTTTATATGGACGAAACTGTCAGACTAACACTTTCATTGAAGTTGAAACTTTTAGAAGATGAGAATCGTCTAATGTTTCTTGTAATATGTTGAAAATCCTTAGGAAAAAATTTTCTCCCCATTTAACTGAAAAATATTAGACACTTCAAAAAAATAGTATGGCATAAAAAATCTATTATTTTTATTTAATAAAAGTCAATATCTTACAGAAGGAAAATCAAACACCAATGGTAATTACTACAATCATTTTACAATTTCTAACCATTCATTAATTGCAATACAAAAAAGAATATTACTCTATTTTTACTTATATTAAAATTTATAATTTTAATAATCTTTAAAATAACTTTTTTGTTCTTTTAAGAAGGTACATACTCAGATTCACCCCACACAACTGTTATGCTCAAAAACTTTGTTCAACCAGATCATCAATTTCATTCATACAACAGGTAACTTTTCCAAAGTCTGGATTTAATAGTCTAGATAATTTCTTCATAAGTTTTTCCATGGGTTTCATATCTTCTGGTAACGTACAGTTACCTGCCTTACATAAGCAAAGCTGATTTGTATTATCCTGTTGCACTAATTCTAAATAACTTTCACACAAATGTCTTACCATAGCTATTTTTTCAAAGCAACCACAGACAGATTTAGACTTAATAGTAGGAACGTTTTTCTTAATCACTTTATTATAATTAATTGCATGATTGAAACCTATATTTTCTTTCTTAGATGATGCACTCTCCCTATTTGTTTGAGGAAGATGAGATAGGAATGGAGCTTCACTCTCAGGCTCTACTTTTATATTTGGCAAGAGGAGTTTTTGATTTGTTCTGGAGGAGTCTACTATAGGCATGGAATCTATGGTAGTCACATATTGTGAATCATCCTGAAAAATAAGGCCTGGATTTTTTTCAGATGGATCAATAATTTCAGTTTTTATCACAGAAAAAGAATCTATAATAATTGCATTTTGCAAAAAATCAGAAGTTCTTTTTTTTTCTTCATGTGGATTCAGAATTTCTCTGCTTGTTGTAGGTACAGAATCTGTGTTTGTCATCTCTCGTGAACAACAGTCTTGAAAGCTGTCAAATAAAGTATAAATGTTATTTATGTAATATTAACAAAATTTATTATTATATCACATTTTTTATTAAATAAAATTAATTCTAAAAACAATTCTAAATAGTTTACATAATTTAACATTTTAAAATACTTAAAACACTATGTATCACCAAAAAAAATGAAGTAAAGTTAAAAATCATTTTCTGTTGAAACCTATTATAAAAAAAGTTCTGACGGCAAGTCAGAAGATGAAAGTAGATTCTGTTTGTCCAGAGATTTAACTCTTTCAAGGCTGATGGGACAACTAAGTATTGCAGGGTGCGTAGTGAGAAATTGCTGCAAAAATTAAGGACTTTTTAAGCATCTTAGCCAAAAAAATTATGCACCTTTGTACCTGCATGCATATGTCGACAAACGTATTTTCTAAGCATATGATGATTTCTGTTTTAAAATAATGCACAGTTTTTATTGAAAATTTTAACATTAAGGAAAAAAATAGCCCAACAACAAAATTCACATTGAAAAGATTGTTTTGAATTTTAAGATATAGCCAAAATTATTGTTTTCTGCAATAATATTTTCAAAGTTTATCTCGAAAAAGTGAAAAAAATGAACTTGATTTTACTTTCTCATCCTGTACAAATACACACACTTTCGCTTTAAGTATTTGTAGAGATTAATAATATTAGCACAAACAAAATATAATTAATAAAAAAAAATGTTGTAAATCATCTAAAAACTTACGAGTTTTTATTTAACTTCAAAAAACGGATTCAGTGTTTGGAGCTGTCACCTGCATAGGGAGAAAACGATTTCGTAAAATAACATGTGAGAACACACACCAATGAAAATGCTCCGGCAAAACCGGGGCATTTTCATTGGTGTATCAGGGTACACGCGGGCCAAAAACTGGTTACACAACTTTGTTGCGCCAGTGTGAACAGTGCCATTAAAGAATATGGTATCGTGTCATCTCACAACTGCAGCATTTGCAAAAACCGCTTTATGTGTACGTACACCTAATTATGATTTTAATAAATCTTAGTGTTTGAAGCAAAAATGAGCATAGAAATATAAAATGAAATGCAGTAGCAGAAATAAACAGTATTCCCTCATTCTAAATACAGTATTCTGCTACATTATTTTTAAAATATGCATTTTTATTTTGTAATGCCATTGACAGAAATTATAATGTGCAAATTCAATCTGTTCAGAGTGTTATTTACTAAATAACATTAAAACTCAGTGTTTTATAACTCTAAGTAAATAATAAGATTTTATCAAAGCAAATTTTAAAATGAAAGGCATCACATTACTATAATCAACTTTTTTTTAGTTTCACAACGGATTACATTTGGGAGACAAATTCAGTATTTTCAATTTATTAGATAGCAGTTGTGTCAAAGTTTACTACATTAAGTTATACATACAAACAAAAGTTCCATCTTACTTTTCATTAATTATTTGCTGCGGCTTACAGAACTTCATTAAAGCTTCCTTTTCCCTCGCACGACGTAGACGCTGAGATCTTGAAGCACGATTATACCTTGGATTAGCTTTACGTCTTGAACTGTGTGGCCCTTTATTTCTTCCCATATTAGAAGTACTTTATATTTTAAAAATCTGCTGAAATATCAAATGGAAGGAAGTTTTTATGAAAATATTTTCATAAATAATGCTAATTCCCAACAAATAAACTATCAAAAATCAGTCAGTTAGCAATAATTTAAATGATAAACAATGATGAATTAAGAATTAATAAATAAATAAGATTGGTTTCAAACAAGGTTGGTTTTCCATCTTCCCATCCCCATCATTGCTACCGAGACAACAGAAATACCTCTTATCATTCTCTTCATGGCTCCCCCATTCTCTTCTTTTTGGTATTTGTCTGCCTGACCAGAAGTACTGTTCCTTCTTTTTCTCCCTAGGCCCTCTCCCTTCGTTAGGAATAGGACTATTCATAGATAATTATTATGTCCATTCTAACAAACGAACCTCTTTAACCCTCCGAAACTCACAGTGCTTTGAAATCTAGCTCTTTTAAAACCCATAACGGCCGAGGGCAGACATGAAAGCAGGTAAACATTTCCCTCCCCCTTCTGGTATAAGCAAGTGGTCATTTGCATGGGGGTGGCTTTTATCATCATGTTTCTGACATCCAAACACTAGTTGACTAGATAGGGGTCGTTTACAAATTGTGATAACACTCTATATTTTCTGTAAAGATTTTCTAGAAGTTTTACTTTTCACCTTTGCACAACAGTAAAAGACAAATTTGATGCAAAAGCATAATTTATTGAGTGCATCGTTTTGGCATTAGGGGATAACGGCCTTTGTTGCTAAAAATCCCATCTCTTCACATTTCAATCAATGCAAAAGCATAATTTTAAAGAGCATATAGGTACCATTTTAAAATAATTGCTGGGTCAAAGTTGATCATTTAAGAGTTCTTTGTTTTTAATGCAAGAGTTTACTTATCTAGATTAACTGTAAACATGCAATGCAGCTATTATATTTATTAAAACCATAGAGAACTTTTAATTTATTTAATTATTAAGAAATTTAGTTACAGAGCAGTTGCTCATATTTATTTATTAGTATCTAAAAGATAAAAAAGTTCCAAAGTTGGAAACTTATTAAGATAAATCTATGTACATGAAAAATAAAGTTATTTCCAGAGTTAATAAAACAAAATTTGCCAAAAATTTCTGAATTTAAAATTATAAAGCAGAACAAGAGGGAACACAGGACAGAGAATATTTACTCGGCGTGATAATCTCTTTCTAGGCGATACTTACTATTCATAAATATTGTAGGTATACTGCTAAAAGTAACAAAGTCAAGACCTGTCCTTTCCAAATGCTTTTTGCAAGCAAACAATTGTTATTAAACACAAAATGTAAGTGCTACGAAGAAAAGAAAATGACAAATTTTAATGAATGTGACAATCAAACCCTGGGTTTTCTAATCAACAGGAACTTTTAATTGCATTTTTTTTTAAAAATTACGTTTTCTGACTTAAGCAGTACACTGAAGACATAATATCTGCCAATCTTCAAATGGCCTTTAGGATTCTTTAAAAATGTGAATATTTAATTCATTGTATTTTTAATTAAGACTATTTAAAGTACTGGTAGGAAAAAGATTTAGCTTTGAAAAATACTTTATATCGTTACACAGTTAACCAAAAAAAATCAATGCATTTTTTATTTGATATGCATCTTTTAAAATTTTGAATATTAATCGTAATTAAGACTTTTCAAATATTGGTTGGAAAAAGACTTGCTACGAACGTTGTTTTCGGAACAAAAAAATAAATAAAAATAGCACACTTTGTTTACATATTTTTCGATATTTTGTTTTATATTAATATAAATTTTAATAAACCACTCTGAAATTCATCAATATCATAAAACAATATCTTATTAATTTATCCCTGAAAGAAAACTTTCCGATATCCAGGAATTTTAGCAGTTAGCAAGCAGAAAGCTTAATGTAAACTAAGCATCTGCCCTCGAACACTTACTGGAGACATCAATCAAGAGAGACAGTGGGAGGGGAAACAACCATTGTTGAAAAGATAAGATTGCTCCCCACCATTTACCAACCCCTTTCAAAAAGGGGAAGGAAATAAGAATACCACATTTTGGTAGCTGGGCCGTTCGTATGGCAGTCTGCATGACAAGCCGTATTGGCAGTCAGAGGGTTAAATAATATTCTATGAAAAAATGTGATTAAGTGTTTAGAGTTCACTATAAACTAAATAATAATACTAACAATCATGTTATCTAAGTATAAAGAGCTTTATATCTGTTTTAATATAGGTTTCTAAACTGTATACTTATATTTGTACTCTTCAACTGGTTTCACAATAAATAATGGAAATTCAGTGAAAAGAATTTTTTAAATAGCTTGAACATTTCAAATCTAATTTATTGGGAATTATCTGTAGTTTTTATAGGTGCTAATTAGAAATTTTCAGTAGTTAGATAGAGCAAATGACTTTCTTTGCCGTCAGAAATATAAAATGATCACAGACGAAGTTATTAATCATGTAGGATCCTTTCTGCCTGATTTACACAGCAATTATTCTCTTAAAAACTGTTTTTAATGCGCAGCAATTACATTGAAAGAAATGACGTTTAAAATGAAAAATTTTTTAAAAGATAAATGTGTAATTTTCAAAAATAACACTCGTTTAGAAGAAAATTTAATTAGTTCCTCATATGTGATAAAAAATATATAAATAAACAGATAAAATAATTACTTTAAGATCTGCAAATAACATCAATAATCGAGAGAGATTCATAACACAGAAAGTTTAGGTTTAGTAGAAAGATATGTTTGAGACATATGTTTGCTATAAAGCCACTTTGTCTCTAGTTGAGGATAAAAAAAATTTGAGAACTACACGTAAGAGTCGGCCTCACTGACCACTCCGGAATGTGCAGAAAGACACATTAAATTTGAATTAAAGAGATGTTTTCAGCAAAATGTGCATAATCAGGAAAGATTTCGATTTTCTTCTTATATTCCAAACTTGCGTCAGTCTCTCCCACTAATCCTCGCCCCTTCTTTGCTGTATCTCTTTTCCATTCTACAGAATAGACGAATTTACCGTAATATGTCTTGGACCCGCACTGATTGCAACTAATGTAAAGCATACTCCAATGTCACGACATTTATAATAGCATCTTAATGATGCTTAGTTCTCTTCAGTCCTCGCACAAGATGGTTACGCACATGTTGGTAAATCTATTTGAACTGAAGAAAGTTATCCTTTATATATTGTTTTTCTTTGTGTACGTCACAATTCAAAGATATGACGAAAACACTTTTTAGAATTTCTATTAACAACTCTGATGATTTTTTAATTTTTTTTTATTTAACTAACTATCTAAAAATACATAAGTTTTTATTTAATTTATTGTAACACCTAATAAAAGCAGCTAAATAATATCAATATTGAGTATTTCCAAAAAATAAATATATAATATTCTGCAATCCGAGTTTGATGGTCTTGGACGGCGAAAGAAAAAAAAAAAAAACATAAGTAGAGCAACAAAGGTACCGAAACGCTGGATGCCAAAAGGATGCGGCTAAAAAATATCAAAGTACTTGAGGGCTTGAACGACACACAGAAAGTAAAAGCTGAATTGAATTTGAATTAAAGAGTTATGGGATTTGAAGCAACAATCTGCGCGGAATGAATAAATTTACAAATAAATAAAATGTTATGATTGATTGATTGATTCGGATGGATTTCATTTCGAGTTAGAATTTGAGGACACACGTAAAAACAGGTGTTGGATAAAACAAAACGAGCGGCAATTTGCTTTCAATAACTGTTAAACATCAATAGTTAACCAATAGTCAAGTTGATATTCATTTCCACTTCCACCTAAACAAGGCTCTTATCAGAATGAAAACTTCCATTATCAGCAAAACAACATCTTGACTCTTTAACTGTTTGTTTACATTTTCAGTTTTCTGCGAACGTTAGTTGAGTTTCGCTGCAGGAATCAAAAAAGCATTCACGAGTTTCATATTTCAATTTGATAAAAATCTCTTAAATAATATTTATCATGGCTTTCTATGAACAGTTAAAAATGTTATATGACCAAGGACTTTACAGCAATGTTTCGACTCTGGTAAGATGTAATTTTATGCATTGATTATGCCCCTTTTTACTCCTAACTCAAAAAAGATAGGAATGGGGTAGAAGTTTTTGGTAAACTAAAATTTGTGAGGAAGTTTTTAACCAATTCATTAAGAGTATGGGACTAGCCGTG
>BGPR01006281.1:1464-14417 GCA_013235015.1 Araneus ventricosus | reverse complement strand
TGTCACTCTCAACTATCCGGACTTTTCAGGCATCCGGAAATCGACGTTACCCGAGCATGCCGGTTAGTTAAGCTTTTACTGTACTAAAATTGATGTTTTGCTGATGCTGCCGATAAAAAGAGACCAATAAAAGTTTTAATTTATTCCCAACAACAAAAAAAAATGTTGCAAAAAAATATGAAATTTTCAACATCTATGGTACCTACAAGTTTGAAAAAACATGATTAAGTTTTTAAAACCTTTTAAAGCAATGGGAAGTGATTTAAATCCTTAAAATTTGACAAGTCTAAAAACAAATAAAAATTAATTTTTTTGTATACAAATAATACATTGTAAGCAAGTAGCATACATGTTTGTGCATTTTTTAAAAATAAATTTCTTTGATAGTTTAAATTTTTTTAAAGTCTTCTTTTATTATAAAAAATTAACTAGGCATATTTGTTTTTAATTAGAAATTGATGAAAAATATGTAATATGTATTTCTATATGTCAAAAATTTTGTATGGGAACCTTCAAGTTTGATGTGCTGAGATTCGATTATGTATTTTTTGTGATTATATTTAAGTTAATTTTGTATTAATAATATATTCCTATTTTCTTTTCTTTTTTTATACTAGGCCAATATGATTTTGACTGTCAGTGAGAGCACTCCAGATCTCTTGACTTTTTCTACTAAATATCAGACTTATGTGTATTATGCAGATTCTCTTCTTAATTTGAAAGAATTCAAGAAAGCAGAAGTAAGCAGTTTGTTTTTAAATACTTTTATTTAACTTGACTTGTTTCATGTTTGTAAAGATGGAATTTTTTAATTGATTTTTCACTTACTTCCTGGTTTTCTAGAGTTATCAAATTCTGTACACAGTATTTGATGACAATACTTTTTTATATTTTCTGAACTTAATTCTCATTTAAACAATTAATTTAATTAAGTTTGATTCCATATCATAGGTGCCATCTAGATGTGAATTTCAGAAAAAAAAATTGGTTTAAAAATTCCATAATATTCATAATAATTTAAATAAAAAAATTCTAATTTGTAATCCTCTTAATAAAAGTATGTTTTTCAAGACTGTTTTTATTTAAATTCATTAAAGAATTGAATCCTTATAAAGTTATACGAATCATGATTGATAAAATAATGGATTGATATTTACTTCTTAGGCTATGTATAAAAAAGCACTACAGCTGAAGAAATCATTAGCTAAAACTAAAGGAAAAACACAACCTTTTCTGATGGGTGTAAGTAGAGCTCTGTTTTTGTATGCTTAATACTTTCAAATTTTATGTAATGTCTTTGTTATTATTATAATACATTTCATTTCTTTGTATGAAAGTGTTGAACCTTATTTTAATTGCAGGAGGTTACATCTGAAGTTGATGTTAAATATAAGGCTCACTTGTGTTTAGTCAATTTGAAGCAACATTCCCAAGCTGCTGCTCTTGTAAGTATCTTCACTATAGTAATCATATCTGCTTGTTATCCATATTAATAAAAACATTGATCATTATGTGTTACTAGCAGTCCCCTCGCGGCGTTGCCTGCAACATCCTGAATTTCAACAAAAAATTTTAAAAAGCTTATAATCTTCAACTTCAGGTTTAAACTTGAAAGCCACATTGTGTAAATAGCTCCCTGAGGTCATATTTCATTTTTTTTTCTTCAGTTTCAGCGAAAGTACACGCAGGATGAACATGTCTTCTGAAACTAAAGATATCAGCCTTTACATCAACTATCAAAAAGTATAAAAACAAACAAATTAAAACCTGTATCTGTCAGCGAGACAACAGGCGGTGCAATCGTACTTCAAAATCTTGATGAAAGCAAAGGGATTATAACATCTCTTGGTTTCGACGAAATGCATGCTGGGAATAGAACACCGTGACATTGGTTATGAAGAATCAAGGAGGGAAAAAATGGAGCGAAAATATTTTAACACTTCAGAAAAAAATTAATTAATATTCAACTATAAAAGATATTTTAACCGTTCTTGTTTTAAATCGTGGGGAATATTCCATTCATTGCCTCAAAAAAAAAAATGAAAGATAACATTATTAGAATGGGGGATGCAGTAAATTTAAATACAAAATTTTGTTGGCAAAACTGACTATTTTCTAAAAATTTCTCAAAATTCAGTAAATTATGTTTGAAGCCCAGAACAAATTTCATTAGAAAGAAAATTGTTTGTTCGATCCAATGGTGTATCGATTGTTTTTCAACTATCATTAGAAAAGATGCTATAGCTGTAAATATGCCGAAAATGACCCAAAACATTAAATAAAAAAATTTCTACATTAAATTTTAAAATTCTGGCTTCGAGGTGCATTCAGTCACCATTACGACTACCTGTGTACCAAATTTCGTGGCTGTAAGTGCGATAGATTCGTCTGGACATCGCAGACACGCACACTCACACAAACATTGCCTATTTTAAGTATAGATTTGTCTGACATCCATTCATTTTATAGTGTAATAAATTGTTTTCAGGCTTCAGTCTTATCTTTTAAATACTGGACTAAGACAGCTTTACCAGTGTTTTTTTTTATGCATTTGTTCTCAGGACACAGACTGCATGTAATGCGAATAATTTTGATTGTTTATATTTCAGCTTGAAAGTAAAGTTCTTTAAATTGCTTCTACAATGAAACAACTTCATTTTGTTAATAACTAAATAATCTATTTTTGATATAAAATTTGGCTATTGATGTTACAACAGAAATATTATTAAATGAATTAGGTTTATTCTATGCTTCTAGAATTTCTCTTTTAAAAAAAATCTTGCTAAATGAAACTCTCAATAAGTTATAATTTAATCAGTTCATGAAATAGCTGTCTTTATTTGGCAAACCATTTTAAGATTTAGAGATTTTCTTTGATTTCATCTCTGAAATGATAGATTATTTTTAATCATTATTTAGGTGCAATATTTGCAAATGTAAGTCCAAACACTCTTCCAACAAAGAATAATGCTATTCATATGCAACAATATACCTGTATGTGAATGTCGTAAATCCTTCATTAACAAAAATTGTTTAATACTCAATTGTTTATTGTATGGTTTTTGTCTTTTTGGTAAATTGCTTGAACTAATGTAAGTAGCTAATTTGCTTTCATTTAATTGAATATATTTTGAGTGTAGAAACCATAAAGATAAATCCCAACCCTGCCTAAGCATCTGGGTGCACTGAATGACTGTCTCACTGCAGGTCTCTTACAAAATAGCCTTCATCAGCCCATGCTATACCCTTTCCCTTGGGTGGTATGTCCCATCATCAGATATGGGACTAACATAGCCACAAACCATTATTGTGCCCCTAGGGGAAGCAAGGACTGGCATACTGATTCAGGCCACTTCTCATCTATATACTCATGGTGCCCTTCTGGAAGACTTTGAGTGTGGTAAATCCTGCACCATTAACAAAAGTTATTATACCCAATTATTTATTGCAGGGTGTAAAAAAATCATGATTTTTTTTTAAATTAAAAAAATTAAATTTTTTTTAATTAAAAAAATTAGATTTTTTTTATTTAAATCTGATTTTTAAATTTAAATCAGACTTTTTTGACTAAAAATCAGATTTTAAAAAAAATTAAATCAGATTTTTTAAATGAGTTTAACTACTCTATATAGAGAGAGCTGTTAAATACCTAGTTGTTGATAGTATAAATCTGTAAGTAAAATATTTCTTTGTTAGGCATGCAAATAACGAAATAAAATAACTATTCTAAAGTATTTTGTCCCAAGTGGATGACTTCGGGAGCACAGCAGAATTCAAATGACAGATCCTATAATGACTTATTTTACAAATTTTAAAACAAAGATTTTAGAATTAAGAAATAAAGTTTTACAGAAATGTTAAACACGTGCAATAACAATAATATTATTTATTTATTTAAAGATTTGAACAGAAATGCTAGTTTGGCATTTTCTACCCCTAATTGATTTCTTAATTTACTGTGTACCAAACCAAAGGTTGAAAACATTCTTTCAACCCCTGCAGATGTGGCATTTGCGTTCTTATACTAAAAGGCTCTCTTTACTTTATTTTTTATTACTTATAAGATTTTTATTAATAAATCTGTGAGAGTCATATCTGAGATATTGTTGGCAAGCTGAAAGCCCGTCTTAGACGGGCACAAATCTTCTAGTAGATAAGAATAGTCAAGTGAGGATACACCCTAGGGACAAAAATAAAGAAAGGTTGTACTGACTAAGAAAAAGGCAGCACTAGTTAGATTTAAATTTTCAAGAGGATTTCTAGAGTTTAAAAAAAATGATTTTAATCAAAGATTTTTTTTAAAAAATCAATTGATTTAAATCATTTACACCCTGTTTTATTGTATAGTGTTTTTTTTCTTTTTGGTAAATTTCTAGCTTTATCATTTTTAAACTTGTTAATCATTTAATATGAGACTTAAAACTTACTTATAAAAACTGTAATTTCTTATTTTTATTTGCAGTTAGATACTATTCCCGCCAAACAAAGGACTTCATGTGTAAATATGGCTTTAGCAAAACTTAATCACCAAAATGGAAATGAGAGAGTTGCAATCACTAGTTATAAAGAAGTTTTAAGGTATTTTAATTCTTTATGCTTTATTATATAGTAAATCACTGTTCATTTGTTAATCATTTTTACATCGTTTCATCACATTCCCGATTCATTCATAACCATTGTAATGATAAAGTGCTTTGTTTATTCAATGCAAAGCTTCGGTTATACATTATTCCCCTCTTTCTGAAATTCACAAATTTTCTGCCTTGATTATTATTTCTCCATTCCTATTGAGAGGAAACTTTTCCTAGAAAGCAGGGGGAATAACATACTTTTTGCCATGGTTCCATCTGTGTTTGTCTGTTTTAAACTTCTAAAAGGGGTTGAATATATAACATCTCGAAAAGTGTATGTTTTGCTTTTTCTTCCATACATATAGAATATATAATAGTGGGTGGAGCCATGGGAATGACTGCTAGTATTGTATATTTTTAACTTGAGTTCCTTTCATTTTTCCAATTAAGTTCATGCCAAAATTTACACACTTCAGCCATAGTGCCACAGCTTTCTTCCATGATGTTAATCTTATGTTAATTTGTGAATTAACAAGATTAGCCCTTTGCTGACTGAGTCTGCTTTGATATTACTTGAAAAGTTTTCTGGAACCTATCTTTAATTAATCTATTTTGTATCATTCCATCCAAAATTTCATTTGCTCCTTGTTCTTACCTTTGTATAGTGTCATATGTCATGTATAGTGTCATACAAGTCAGTTACTGACCTCAGTGTTACTTTTGACATTAGACTCGATTTTAACCAACATATTGACAACATTGTTTCTAAGGCCTACATTAAACTTGACTTTATCAAATGTAATTCCAGACATTTCTCTGGTATGCTTGCATTGAAGGTTTTATTTTTCACTATTGTCTGCTCGGGTCTTGAGTACTGTTGTCTTGTCTGGGACCTTTACAATAAAATTAAAATTATTGAACAGGTACAAACTAGGTTTTTGCATTACTTATTTTACTGAACAAATCTCTATTATCCACAAGACTTATCCTCATCTCATTTATGTAACATCTTCTGCATTCCCAGTTTGAGGGTCCGACGTGATCTTTCTTGTGTTTTATTTTATCATAAGATAATTAATGATGCCATTGATTGCAGTGACATATTGAGCAGTATCACTTATTCTGTGCCGACTAGAAGTCTGAGGAAGAGTTGTTTATTTGTAAATGTATTTACCAGGTTTAATTACATACGTAATTTTTCTATTTATAAATTTCACAAGATTTTTAACAGGTACTCTGATGATCTTGATGTGTTTAATATGTCTTATGGTGTTTTTAAGACAATGTTTGCAGCTTTTGTGTTCTTGAAGAGTTTTTTTATTTTGTGTGCTTTTTAAATTTGTGTTTTTTTTTTTTGTTTTTTTTAGTGATTTCTGTGTCTATCGGTTGTTTTTATTAATCTGTGTTTTACTGCTATTTTAGTGTTTGTTTCTGTATCATGCTCTCTGCAATTGGAATTTATTCTGTAGTGTGCATTTTCTAAATAAATAAATAAACGTGCCGCAAACCCATTTTTTTCCAACAAAAAGTTGCAATAAACTACAATAAATATAGAAATAGACTATCAGTTTTATTTTTTAAACCCACTGATCATTGCCATCGGCAAAGTAGAAATTAACCTCTTTCTTGACATCACTTACATTTCATTTCGATTATGCTTTGAGATTTTTGCTTGCCATACATCACTTATAATAACATTTTATCTTTTGTTTTGTAAACAATCTGATCGTTGCCATTGGCGAAAGAGAAAATAACCTCTTTTTTCACCACGTACCTTGGCATTTTATATATAGAGATTTAGAAATATTAATTTGTGCCTTATTTTGTTCTTATTTCTAAAATTTTATAATAATATGTGTCTTTTAGGGAATGCCCATTTGCTGTGGATGCTGCTTTAGGTTTGCTAACATTAGGTGCAAAGGCAGCCGAGGTTGCTTCTCTCATGCTGAATAATTCCTTAAATGCTGCAAATATTGATTGGTATTGTTTATCTTATATGTATTTAAATGCTTTAAATAGTAATAGAATTTATTGATTGTTTGCAGTATTCTTAAAATGTTGTTTTTTGAAATTGTTTTTTATAAACTATTAATTTCATTTGTTAAGAGTTGAAGCAAGATTTTCGTATTGCAGTTGTAATCAATTATTGAAGCATCTGTTAATATTGTTTATTCTACGAATGTAACGAATATTCAGCATTTATTCAGTATTCAGCCTATTCCTACCCTTTTACCGAATATTCCTTGCTGAATATATTTTTTTAATGCGCTTTTAAATAGACATTTAACAAAGAACATTGCGGACTTACAATTCAGTATATTTACTCATATTATCAAAAATTGTAAATAAATCATATATATATAAAATACATAAACATATAAATAAATTTAAATTATAAATAAATCATATTTTTCGAAATACATAAATAATAAAAAATCAATTTTATTTAATCTTAAATTTGTATTCAGCCTGAAATTTGGCCAAATATCCATTTCATCCCTAGTTTATTCTACATATAAAATTTGAAATAAATAATTATGTTGGTTACTTCTCTGTTACTTGAAGTTCTTTTCCCAGAATTAAATTGCTGTGGTACTTTATGTATTGTTCTCGACTAAAGTATTATTCAAGATATATGCTGTAACATATACAAAATTGCCAAGTTTAATAAATGCAGTGGAAAATTGATTATATGACCTACTGTTGACCAAGAACAACTGAGATTTGTAAAAATTAGTATGATATAGAAATATATAGTTAAAAATCAAGAACAGTTTGGTAAAGATTGTGTGATCATTTTACGTATGAAACATATATACACCTCCATCTCTTCTGAAAGGTTTTCATACTACATTTTGAATTCATGATGAATAAAATGTTGAAGAAAATGTAAAAATACATTAAGCTTTTCAAACTAAGATAATTGAGTATATTGTTAGAAGAGATAAAGGAAATAGAGATTTTTATAAAAATCATTCATTTTTTTAAATAGTTAATTTAAAAAATTCAGTTCCTGCATATTTAAATAAAATATTGTTTTGTATTTTAAAAGATGACTGAAACTTAAATTAATACAATAAATCTTGGTTAGCATGATGCCATAAATAATTGATATATGGGATAGTTACATTTCAACTGTTGTTTTTAAATTAATTTTTATTTCATATAAAAGCCTTTGTATGGTAAGTTAAGCTATATAAAACAAAATTCAAATTTTAAGTTTATTTGATTATGTGATTGCATTTTTTTTTATTATAGGTTATCATTGTGGATAAAGGGGCATTCTCATTTGCATGCTAAAGAACTTTCGTTAGCCATCTCTGCATTTAAGCAAATAGATATGAAGGTATGATTATATTCAGTACTATTCCACATTCCTATTGGAATTCCCATTTATGTATATTCAGCATTTCATTATTGTGACAAAGAAAGGGCAGGGTTAGGACAACCCTAAGTAATGATGCCCAGCATCTTGTTTAGGGCTACCTAGGATAAAAAATATTTTAAATTTATTTCATACTTTTAAGGCCATACTTAGATGGCGAAAAAAATGTAATTGGATAATGTCCTTGGTGTCATTTACCTTGACTGTGCCATTGCTTTATAGCATAACAAGGCTTCTTAAACTGTGTGTAGCAATTAGTGAGTGTCACATTAAACTTTAAAGATGTCAGGAAACTTTCATGTTGCCATCTTTTTCACATTCTTTAGTATTTGTAAGCAAATAGAATTAAGAAAATTCCCTTAAATTGAAGCATTTCATTAAATTTAATTCCTAAATAATAAACATTTAATTTTATTATTTTCCTGTTTTGGGTTTGCAGTAAGCTTTTTTTAAAATGAAAATGAGGCCATGAAATTTCTTTCTTCCAGAAAAGGTGTCACATGAGAAAAAGTTTAAGAAGCCCTGTTGTATAAAATTATAAGTGACTTTATTCTCAATACATAATAGCCTGTTAAAAGGCCTGCAAAATTTACAATTTTCAAGAATTCAATTGTTTATTTGAAATGTAGGGAAACCCTTTTCTTCCTGAAGTTTGGAAATGGTCATTTTGGGTTAAAAGATTCTAATAGGCTAGGTTGAGATCCTTTAATAGTTTCTTGTGAAAATTCTGAAGCTGCTTACTTATTGAAGGGTCATTTTGGGTTAAAAGATTCTAATAGGCTAGGTTGAGATTCTTTAATAGTTTCTTGATGAAAATTCTGAAGCTGCTTACACATTGAAGACAACTTTAAAAATCCACATTTAAATTTATTACATGTAACAAAATTTATGTGCCATAAATTTCAATGATCAAAATTTCTTCCAGCTAAACAAAATCAGTTTCGAAGTGATAATTCTTTTGTTTAATGAAAATTCAAAAATGTATGGTTTTAATGCACATCATACGAGATAAGAATGCTGAGAAATGTATAGTTTTCATATTGCCTCTCTGTAAATTTTTTATAGGAAAGAAATTGAGAATATATGTTAGTTTAGATGTCAAATTCTTACTTTTACTTTGTATGTTATTTCTCTTAGAAATTTTCCTTTGTTTTTTGTTTAGGGATGTTTCAGCTTCATTCACTAGGTGGTTTGTTTAATAGTATAATAATGAAAAATACTTTTTTTCTCTACGTTTCCAGACTCATCTCAGGGATAATACAGACGTACTTGTGTCACTTGGAGAAGCTTACTATTATAATGGTGATTTCCAGAATGCCTTGGCTGTTTTAGAAAGGGTATGAGACAACTTCTGCTTTTATCCATGTTTATTAATTTTTTTCTGATCATCATTTTTGGTTATTTAATATCCAAGTTTTCTTATGTGTACGATATTAAGATATCATTTACATAGCTGGAAAATAAAATGAGTCATTGTTGTCAGCTCAAATCATTAATGGACTTTATCATGATATTTACATTAGATGTTAGTTGCATTATTAGCTTGCTTGAACCGATTATTCAGTAACTTGAATATTACTGTACTGTCTTATATATTGTGATCTTGTATTTTGCTTATTGAAGCTTCTCATAGATATAGTTCATATAGATACTGGGCCATGGTAGCAGAATCAGGGCTTTAGGACTGGTGGGTTTCAAATTCGAATCTAAATCCTTCAAAGATCTGCAGAGAGCAAAGCAAATTCATTGGGGTCAAACATCCTTCCACTAATATGGCATAGAAGTTTGGAGGGGGGATGCTTCCATAAGTGTCATCAGACGACAACTCAAAATTAGGAGGTCCGTCTAATTAGCCTGCATCTAGCTTCAGAAATTCATTAATGTAACTAATAGATACTCCAATAAATTTATCTATCCAATAATTTTTAGTTTTTGTGATTTCTGCTCATAGATTAAAATTTTTTTTTGTCATATGAATCTTTCATGACTTAATGTTATTCTATAAAACACATTTTTTAAAGTTTTATGACATGTTTAACACCTTAACAGTGTAGTTTTTTGTACCAACCAATTAGTTGACCTCCTTCTATTTTGGGAATATGTTGTCATATTGATTCAACTTTGAACACTTGAGATGTTAATCGATTACAGTCATTTTTGTATTGAATGATAATGTCTGTAAAAGACTAAATTTTAGATTATAAGTTAAAAATGCCATAATTTGATGTGCAAAATGAGCTCACGTTACACTGATAAAGGGTTAATGGTAGTTTGAACTTCATAATTTTTTGACATAGATATTTTGATAATCAATTTGCAACTTGATGTATCGACTGAATATCTGATTTAAAATAAACAGAATTTTATATACAATTGACCCCAATTATTGTACTGATGATTTATAGTGAATTTTATTTAGTTTAGTCAATTTTAAAGGTTTTTTCCCCTTCTTTTATCACAGGCCCATTGCTTAGATTCACTTTTAATAAAAGGAATGGACATTTATGCAGCTTTATTAGCCAAAGAAAAGAAACTGAAAGATCTCGAGAGGTATTATTATCATTAGATTTTTTGTATTTTCAAATCTCTTAACTTTCTGAAGTTTATTAAGTGTGATTAATCATGTGTATTGGAGGTTTCAAAGTTATTAAAAGATGAAATTCTTTTAGATAATCTAAAATAGGGATCGGGAACCTGTGACTTTCTGCAGTTTCTTCTGAGGCCTTACCAGTTATTTATGTTTTGCATTAAAATAATGTAATCATCTGTAATTACTAATATAATAGCCCAGATCCTCCGGTAACGCTCTGATGTCACCAAAAATAAAGCTTGTGTCATAGCATTGCGAGACGTTAAACAGCATTATTTCATTGTTAGAGAACCTAAATTTCAGTAATCTTAAATTTAATAGCTCTAAAATAGTGAAATAAAATTTTCTAAAATTTGTCTCGCTATGATCAATAATTCCCGAGAAATTTTAAATTATATTAATCCTTTATTTCAAATTAATTTCCATTTTTTAATAGAACGTAGTAAATTACGTCAGTGGTATAGTCAGTGGTTTGGACGCCAAATCGTATCTGAATGTAATCTTGTTGATGTTTTCTTGCCAAGAATTAAATTAGCCACCAGTGACGTGAATCTACCATTCGTTCTCAACCACCACCAGTTCCCATTAATTACAGCTTGCACAATGACTATCAACAAATCGCAGGGGCAAACTTTCGGTCATGTTGGAATTTACTTCGATGAGCCTGTCTTTTCGCATGGACAGCTCTATGTTGCACTTTCAAGGTCTAGGATTCCCAATCACCTTAAAATTTACACAAAGACATCTGAAGTACAAGGAAAATTATTAAACAACAAAAAATACTTCTCACGGAATGTTCTTTTTTGAATAAAGAAATATTTAAATAATATGTAAATATTTCCTGTCATAAAACATATGTTTATTTTATTTGTTTTCAATCAATGTTAACCATTTCTCTCGCATATATATCTATTTAAACACATCCAATTTGAAGGGTAATCTCTCAAATGAGGATTCAATTTGCACCCGTCAAACCATGGTGGGTGATTTTCTAGTATACTAATAATTACAGAACAATAACCTTTAAGATTCTGCTTGTGTGGCCTTTAGCCCAACTGCCGAAGTGTAATGAGGCCTTTAGGTGCAAAAAAGTTCCCCACCCTATTCTAGAACATCTTTGATATGCATTAATGTGTGATCCTCTAGTAAAATCTGTATTAGCCAAGCTGTTTGGGACCGTAATCACCTTGGATAATCAAAAACTCGGTTAATACAGACTAAATTTTAAATCATGGCTCATTTCTTTTGGCAATTTTTTCTGCAAGTATTACCAGTTTAGCAAACTTTTTTATTATTTTTCAAACTTCTTGCATGCATTTTTGAAACATTAATTAGTTTTGATAAAAGGATTTGCAAATGTTACTTAATTTAACTGTGTTTCCATTTCATTTTCTG
This sequence comes from Araneus ventricosus, assembly GCA_013235015.1. Lineage (NCBI taxonomy): Eukaryota > Metazoa > Arthropoda > Arachnida > Araneae > Araneidae > Araneus > Araneus ventricosus. The sequence goes on along the minus strand of BGPR01006281.1, from coordinate 2,476 downwards.
ACTGTTTCTTTAAGTGTCTTCCCAAAAGAATATTTTCCTCCACTCAGCAATGTTAAACTTTCCATCACATTTACAGTGCCATTTTTTCGTGAAAATGCATGGAATTTGCTACCATCACTATTGAAGTGCTTGAGAATGGAAATGTATATTTAATTTATTTTCTCTTCCTATTAAATAACTTCTTGGGTTAATTCCTCAATAACTACATTTTACATGCCTTTGCATCGTGAAAATCGGCTTGAATGCCAACTTTGACAACCTTTTCTAAAAATTTTGTTGATTTTATTAAAAAATGGAAAATATAGTTCTATTTTCTAGCACCAGCTCTGTTAACGGAGACCTTGGTTTAAAGAGGCCTGGATAATTGAGTTTCTACTGTATTTTAGTTGGTAATAGCTTTTTAGTTTATTATATTATATTACAAATGTTTTATAATTAAATATGGGGGGTTTTTTTTTTTTCCTGCATCCTTAACTGTCTATGTAAAATAGTTCACTTTGACAAGCTATTATGTATGTTTTGTTAAATTAATCAAAATAAACTATTATTAGACAATTTTGTTATTAATTTGTGTTGCACTTTTCAATTCATTATAAATTTTTTGAGAAACAACTTTGAGGTCTTTATTCTAAATTTGGTTTTTCCCTTAAATTTCAATTAATTGTGAATTTTTTTATGAAAAACAGTAAATTCTTGATTATCCAGCATTCAAGTATCCAGAAAGCTCAACTAACCAGAAAATTTAGAAAATGGGTTCTTCTAAAAATTTTACACACGCAAAAATTTAGCATGCGTCATTCCATTCACATGGACAATTTATTTCTGGAATGTAACGTCCACTCTGCACGCAGGGGAGTAGAAGGGGGGAAAAGCAATATAGAGTACAGTAATGTACACCGACTTGTTTTATGGGTGGGTGGGTTCAAAAGCAAAAATGAGAATCCCCCCCAAAAAAGGTCCTCACCTTTCGCCAAAAAACAAGACCTAAAAACGAAATCAACAACCAAAAAAA
>BGPR01006280.1:70992-81550 GCA_013235015.1 Araneus ventricosus | reverse complement strand
GTGTGTGTGTGTGTGTGTCTGTGAACACGATAACTCGAAAACTATTAGAGCTACGGGGATGAAATTTTGTAAACATAATTTGTAGGTTTCTATCAAATTTTGGACAAAATCCGTCAGCTGGAAGTCAGTCTGTCTGTATGTCCGCAGTCATGCGAACGCTATAATTCAAAAACTTGAATAGCTAGATGGATAAAATTTTATACACAGTTTTATCGTCATGAATATAGGTCCGTATAAAATTTTGGGCCAAATCCGTCAACGGGCTGACTGTCTGTCGATCTGTATAATAGCATACTTGTTCAACTCTATGCGCATGCGTAAATGCCTGTGCAAAGAAGGGATACTCGAAAACATGGCAGTTTGCCAAAAACCAATTCTGGCGGCGAGATTTTGTAAGGAAGCAAACATTTAGGGCATCTCGTTTTACTCGCATATTGGAAGCAATCTCTGCGCATGCGCAAGCTATTCTGTTTTCTTCTCCGCACGGGCAACTGGCATTGCTCGAGTTTGATAAAAAAAATAAATATTGCGAAGTTTTAATACATACGTATCTTTTTGAATATGATTCTTCACCTCAATATTTTACTATCACTATAATCTACAATGAAACACCTTCTGATAGTCATTGCATTCTGGGTTACAGTTGGTTCGAACTTTTTATCCACGCAGGGGGAAGGGAAATAACAAATGTTTGAAAAGTATACGAGAAAGTTTAGGGGAGGCTACTCCCGCTGGTTCTCATTTGTCGTTCATTGGTTTCGATTTCATGTTGTTCGGACGAAAGCACATCTGTTTTAAGTTTTAATACATATTCGTTTTCTTTCGTTGGAAGCAACTAATCGTAAAAAAATACGTAAATAAATTTCTAAAATATAATTCAAATAATCATAATTAAAAATTTTGGACTACTTAGGTGTAAACTTGCTTTCTTCAAATTGCATTTTCTTGAGAAATATTTTTCTGCAGAGCTGCTCGTATATGAACTGACAAGCCGCCACTGGACAGGCCAAAAATAGGCTTCCGAATGTTTGCGCTTCCGAATATTCACAAACAGGAGTGTAGTGGAACCGAAACGCCGTTCCGGAGCTACTTTTTCTTAAGAGGAAAAATAACAAAAAAATTGCGAAAACGTCCTTAAAACAGCGAGATTTTTGTCACCCTTCAGACCTGGTGTCTGGTATACCGACATCAACTTTGAACTGCTTTTATTAATTCAATAATTGACGAAACTACATGCTGTTTTTCTATTTGATTCTCGATTTTCTTACCAGTATAATCGTTGCAAGAATTTTTCGTTTCGGGCATGGAATCATTTCATTTTTTTTCTTTTTAGTTTTTTCAAAAAAAATGAGAAAATCATCGTTCTTCCCAAAATGGAGCTCGGTGGTGAATTTTGTTTTTCAAGTAATTTCTTGTTTTAAATCCTTTTTTTACCATTTAAAAGGCTTCTACAATATTTTATTACTCTTTGACAACCATTTTAAAGTGAAATTTGTGTGATTTTGTGTCTTTTTTTAGTTGCAATATCCGGTATTATCCGGATGCCGGACATGGGGTAACTTCTTTACTTTTTTATCTACAGGCTTGAAATTTCATTTATGCTTTAATCTTTGTAGTAATACAGAGTACGCAAAGGAAAAAATTCTAACTCCATTCTTTCTTAATTCCGACTGAAGGGGTTAAAGCGTTCCGGGACTGCTTTTAGTAGAGCTCCCTGGCACCAGTGGCGGCGGTTGGGTGGAAAAGGTGAGGGAGCGACCACTCCTACCTACCTCCCCCCTGACTCGTCGCCACTGCTTTTTTTGCGACTACACCACTATTCACAAATATATGTTCGTAGTGGCGAATCAGAATTTGTCGGGAGAGGAGGTAATATAAAATTAGTGTCATGACAGATGTCAAACTAACTTTTATGCTATGAAACCAAAACACTTTAACTTTACAGGCTTTACTCACCGACATAAGAATCAAAAAACATTACAATTTTTCGATACTTAATACAAAAACACATGATAATAGCAAAACATGTTTTTGGCCGCGTCAACGTTACAAATAGAAATGGAATGACTACAAAAGTGGGAAAATTTTCGAGCCTGTCAAAAGCCAGGAAGAAAGGTTATGATTTTTTTAAAAGGGAGATTAAACAGATATAGTGATTTTAAATAAAATAACGAATTCTGGTCTAGCTCTGAATTCGCCACTGTACGTTCGTTAGGAATTAGCTAAATATATATTCAGCGAATTCTGTTCTAAAGAAAATTACCATCAAGGAATTTTTATTGGAGGTTTTAGTCTATTGGGGCTGAGTTCTTCATTCCTGTTAATTTTTTCAAAAGGTGAGAAAACACAATCAGAGCAGTCAAAATGTTCAGCGTACCATAAAGAAATACTAGTTTTCAATAAAATTTAAATTATCTGTATCATATTACTGGAAAAATTGCGATACGACGTTTTCGTATTCTTCCACGATATAACGCGTTTTAAGTATAGCTTCTCATATAGTGAAGAGAATCGAGTATACATTTTGGAATAGCATCTCTTTACTGGAACAAAATTCCGATCGGGTCCAAAATTTGAAACAGATATACAATTTTAGTGTAGAAATCATATACCCAAATTTCATCCATCTAGTCCATTCTGATTTTTTTTGAGTCGCGCATTTACATACAAACAGAGGCATACATACAATCTTTCTGCTGGCGGAGTAAACATTTAATACAGATCTGCTATTTTAATGTAAAATTTCAATTGTCTGATTTGCTGAATTTTCGAGTTATAGTGTTCACACAGAGAGACACAACTCCGAAAATGTTTTTTTTTTCGGACTCAAGGACTAAAAGGAGGAGACCCATCAAAATCTCGAGGCCGAATCTTTTCAACTATCACAATACTTTCCCTTTGTTATACTTCACATACGAGAAAGTAAAAAGAACTGGTTGCAATATTTCTCTCAAAGATAACATTTTTCTTGCATCTCGATGGGTAATCTCTCGAAAACTAGTCTGACCAGGAAACTGGCCAATGTCAGTGGGAAGAGGAAACACAGTCTGAGGTATCCAAAGCTGACGAATCTCGCTGGGACGTATCTGCTCGCTCACTGTCAGGAATCAAATTTTTCTTGTGCCATTTTGGCCTTCTTAATGCAGGTCTACGTTCCTCCCATTGGGGTCTCGGGAAGGAATTTGATTCACACGCCAAAATGCCACAGAAAACGTTGTATGGGAGATCCTCTATATCTCGGTAACTGCATATGTTAAAAACTGTCTTATTTTAGAGATAAAGGGTAACAGCAGAAGTTACAAAAAAAATTGAATTTACCGAGTCGCAAAGTTGGGCAAAAATACGCATAAATTGGTGACGCGATCCTCTATTATATCTCTGTAACTACATATGTTAAAAACTGTCTTATTTTAGAGAAAAAGGGTAACAGTAGAAGTTACAAAAAAAAAAAATTGAAAATCGGAAAAGAGTCACGCGAGTAAAGTAGTCCTACGCCTTTAACATCAGCGGTTGTTTGAAAAAGACAGCCTCCAGTCATTTTTTCCCCTTCATTGCCTGTTCCAGTAGTAGGGTACGGTATATTATTTCTGTTTAGACTAAATGCATCTTAAAATTGATTTTGCTAAGTTGCGTCATTTTTCTTGGTTATTGAAAGATTGGGTTAGTTGTACCCCTTCCGCTACAATGACGAACTAGATTCGTCAATCAATTAAAAGTACGCTCATAATTTTTTTTCATTTCGATCCTCCATAATAAATTACAGTTATATTCAAACCAATAACATTTATTTTACAAAATATTTGAACTTTAAAATTAAAATATGTTTTCTTCCCAACACTTTATATTATGCAGTGGCTAAACTCAAATTAAATGGTGCTCTATTGCAAAGTTTTTTGGAATTGAATCGAAGAGCAAGGGGGTCAATGAAATTCGAAAAGTAGTAGACAATTCGAGTTGTAGTTTCCCAATTTTTTTTTTTTTTAATACAGTGAAACTTTGGTAATTCGAAAGTTTTTAATTAGAATTCGTCGGTAATTCGAATGTTTCACCCTAAGGCCCAAATGTGTATTCTTTGTCGTATGACGCTTTACAGAAAATGCATCATACTGGTATATCGCAACGCGAGAGAACTCGATCTCAAAATAAATTTATAAACCCTTATAAATGGTTTTAATATATTCAATTTATAAATAATTTCTGTTAATATATTAATAATATGCGTTTAATAATACTCTATTTTTTTTCATAAAGTTTATATTTATATTGTGATTTTCAACAAATATTGAAATACAAAATTTGCATTAATTTATTCTCCCTTTATTTCGTAATATGCTCCTTTTTGAATTTTGTATATATCATTCTCATTTTGTTTCTGAGCTTTTTTTCCAAAACCTTAGCGAATTCGTCAAATTTGTCCGCATTCTTCGCATACGATAATTTCGGTCGGCACTAAAAGGGTTAAACTTTTTTTTTTTAGCCCTTGTTAATCATGGCGTTTGGCATATCTGCCTGAGAATGACAAAAGAATATATCTTTTAAAACGGTGCAATTCAAATCGGGTTGCAATCCCAAAAACGACGGACTTTCATTCCAAACTATATTTTATTATTTGAAATGGACAGGTAGTTAGTTGTTTTCCGAAATAGAAGCATGGTGTACAACTGATAGCAAATAAAACCATTCATAATTCAGAAAAGTACAAAACATTTTATTATTCAAAATATACACAAGACTATCATCAATACAAAATTTAGGTTTAAAAACTTACAAGTATCACACAGTAAACAGAAAAAAGCACTATCGATTACACGGTATGAAATAATAAATTAATAACACATGCGATTGAGTAAAACATATGAATATTCAAAACTGACTCCATTAATCGCATTACAGATTCTAAATAAGAGGATAATTAAACATCGTAAGAACTGGCAATTTTCCAAACAAACATTAAAATAATAGTTATTACTTTTCTTTAAATTTTATCATGCCTAAAACGGGGCAAAAAATGAAATTTCAAACATTAAAAATTTCTAAAGTCAATCCATTCCAATTTAAATTAAAATGTTCCAATGGAGTGCTAAATAGTTTACTAAAGACGATGTAATATCCAATCGAAATTTTCTGAATTCAGGAAAAGCCAGTCATTTATTTTCAATAAGCTTGTTCCATACCTATACTTATTCTTCCAAAATGTGCTGTACAAATATAATCAGCAAATAATCTATATTCTGTCATCTCTATAACATGTAAATATTTTTATACACAATATTTATACAAAATGCACGCCATGGAAGACCATATTCTTTGCCACGAGCAACTACTCTAAAAACCATCCTACAATTTAAAAAAATGAAAACTCGTTTTAACGGATCCAGTTCATTACACAAATTAAAACATTTAAAAAATAGATAAGCACAAATTTCAAATTAATTTGATTATAAACAAATAAAACAAAATGCATCAGCATTTAAATGTTCCATTTATATATTCACTCACAATCCAATTACTAAACCAGTTCGCTATAAAAAAAAATAAAAGTTCGACAGAATATGCTTGTTCATCATTTCAGAATTCCACTTTAAATCTTGAACTGATTTTTTCCTAAAAACAAATATAGATGGATGTGAATGGATCTGGAACAGAGAAGTTTTTCCACCCGACAAATTTGTTGATAAAGAATTATTGCACATTTATTTCGTCTCAAAATATAATGCATAATATTTCAGACGTGATAATGTACAAAGTGCACGGACACTGAATCTAGGAGTTTCTCAAGTCTTTCACTTCTGCAGGAAGCTTAAGAACCATACCATCCATATCTGATGTAATTTCGATACAGCAACCTAGACGAGACCTGTAAATAAATTAACATAAAGTTAAATGATAGACAACACGTGCTGAAAATACATATAAATTGGATTCCTACAGTTTCAGATTTAATATCCCTATAGAAATCCATCAATATAAGGCATTCAGTACAGATATTTTAAAATGTAAGAAATTTATAAATCTAAAAGCAAATAGAAAACTTTGAAAAACTTTCATATCTCCCATATTCCCAAGCACATTTATTTCATCTTAAAATCGAGGACCAGTGGCTAATTTCTAAACCGTCAGAGGTAGGCATGCACTTCCACAATTAGAAAATTGCTTTAAATGACAAGGATTTTTATTTTCGGTTGTTTGAGTATATACTGTGAAAATATTACGAAGTCTAAATTTTTATACAGTCCCCGGGGGTACCCATTAGTCCTAGACACACAAACATTTTAAACAAAAATACAAATTCAATTTTTTTTTAGAACTAAAACCGACTGAAGTATGAAGTTTAGAATATCGCTATGTTAGACTATTTTAAAACCATTTTCATGGCCACTTAGAGGAAGATCCTCCAATCAACACGCAGCGCTTACTCGAAATGGCCGCTGGTTGGTTTAAAATTAAAAAATCCAAAGCTCCATAACTCTGTCAGTTTTAGTCGCAAAAATTCCTATTGGAAGTCGATATGTGTACATTTCGATAGGATCCGTTGAGGATAAATTACATTTTCGGTATACCAACTTCCGAGTTTGAAGTTGTTTGTTGTTGCGCGTTTCCGTAGATTTAACATAGACGCTTTCAACGGCATGGGCAGTTATCCAACGTATCAAACACAATTTTTTAAAATTTACGGCGGTGACTAGGACCTAACTAATCCAACAACGCCAAACTCATCCACCTAAGGTCACACAAAGGGATCAAACAGTGGAAGAAAAAACTTGAGAGTTTTATATAAGATTTACTACAACTTACAGGTTAAAAATTTTTACAGCTTCTTAGTTTAAACATTGTTCACTTGCTCTACTCACTTTTAGACAGTTTTTCTTAATTCAAATTTTTGGATAAATCGAATTTTATTTACTTTTCCGTCATATTCCAATTAGTCAAGCTAAAAGTACCACTACATTCAAAAACTTATTTTATTACAGAAGAACGAATAAAGAGAGAACCTGTTAGGTTTGGTTATATTAACGTCACGTTTTTAAAGCAACACGAGGGCTATTTTGAGACGGACTCCGCATTTTGAACCGCGGTCAAACGACGAAGACATCCGAGCTGGCGCCCCCTCTCCAAATTACCGCACCACACCAGCGAGAGGGCGTTTGATCCCTACGTATGATTTCACTTGCAACGGGTCTAATACACGACAGACAATAGAATAGGGTTTCGAACCTGGAGCCCTCCGGCCCCGAAGCCGATACCTTACCACGAGGTCACCCGCGGCCTTGGAGAACCTGTTTATTTGGAGTTTCCTTCGAAATAAGTACCCTGTGCAATTATGCATTTATGCCGTCCTTCATACAAATATGTAAATGCCGATTACAAGTCTCCTTTTGCCACCTTCTCCAGTGCTTGGTCGCTGCACTACCTCAGAACTTGAGAATCGTTGTTCCTTAGGCAAATTCTTCACCCGAGAAAAAGTGAATAAAAGTCGCATGGGGCGAGACCAGGGGAATATGCCGATTGTGAAAATACCGGAATATGTTTTGGCAGGTCATTTGACCTTTGAGCCGGTGCCGTACCGTGATGGAGCACCCACGATTTCACCTTCTCTACAACAAGAAATTTCCAATGCCTGTAATCACGATCTACGCTGTACTTATTTGAACTGAATGAAATCTACTTTGACTAGTCGGTCACGTGCTCTTAGCTTGTTTTGGTGGAAATATAATTCATTAACACTTGGAAAAAACATTTAAAAAGTTCCGGCACTTTTGAATGTAGCATATAGAAGATGAACGTAAAAACAGGAAGCAAATCTTACGTGTCAACGAGACAAGGAGAGAGATCCAGCGTGTCTTCCTCTTCGTCCGTAGGCTTGCCTAGTTTCTTGAAGTCTTCTTTCGTGAGAATCACGTGACAGGTTGAGCAACTAATGGTTCCATCGCAAGCACCTATCAAGAAAAAAAAGCACTTATTAATATGAGGAGATACAAGCAGGCAAATGTATAGCAAAAACAGATTTCTGGGATACTATACAGCAGCGGTACCCAACCCGTGGGCCGTGGATAGCATATTAGTGGGCTGCGGAACGCTAGTCAAGACCAGAAGTCTGGGGAGCGTCGAGAGTCGTCACTTGTTTTTTGCTTTATAAACAATATTTTTTAATCCCATTATAGTAATCTTTACTAATTACTGACATTATATATATATATGTATAGGGAGGATATTTGAGGGGATAGCGACAAAATTTTTATGGTTTTCGTATGGCGATAGCAAAAAAAGGCACTTAGTATCATAGGCGGGCTTCTCTTCCTGACAAGCGGCTCGTCATGATATTTTTAAATTTATTAAATTTTTGTCTTCTTTTTTGTCCTTTGTTTCTTGTACGTTGTTGAATTTGTCTCGTTTGTTTTGATGCGTGTTTGTGTATTTTTATTTTTACTTGTATATTTAGCTAGTGGGCCTCAAAATATTTTATACACAACAGGTGGTCCGCACAACCAAAAAGGTTGGGAACCGCTGCTAAACAGCATAATTCAAAACGATTTACGAATCACAAATGTCATGTCTATAACTTCCTCGCAAACAATGACAGGAAGATAAAACTTCTACACAATACAGAGGGCAGCTTGGACTTTTGTTTGGGTAAGTAATAACTACCCCATGATCAGACGGGCAACATCGGTGCAATTGCTTTGAATTCCCCTACAGTTTTCAAAAATTCGACCTCAAGATTTTCAAATCATCCCCGATACGAACAAAACCATTTTTGAAATATTTCATTCTATGTTCCGTCCGTCTATATAACTCAAAATAGCAGCGAGATAGGTGAATGAACGTGACTCGAAGTCTTGACAACAATCTGTAATAAATGTTAGACCAAATCCTCAAACAGAACAGGTACATTTTCTAAGCAAATACTCGATTCCCTTCAATGTACTATGAAATTATAAAGGCAATATTTACAAAGATTTTTTTTACCTACGCGTTGTCATTCGTATTCGAAGAAAATATAAGCATTTTGAATTGCTGCTTTTACATGCCTCACCGTCCACTGAAAATATAACATTTGTACGCAAGATATTGTGGCTGTAAAAAAAAAGAAAAGTGTTTAATCCGACCAAAAACAGCACCGCAATCAACCTGGTACCATCTAATACACAATTTTGGATTTTGCAAAAGTTGAATTTTAAAATCAAGGAAAAATATTTGGATAATTTCCAACTTTATATCCGGGAAACCTTAAAATTACGAAATAAAGCCTGCGGGAGTGTTCAACTTCGTCGGATACTTCACAATATGGTACGATTTGTGTTTAGCTTCGTCGTACAATGACAACAATCCATTCTGCATTTCCAGACCTCACTCAGTACGTTGATCGATCGAGTCTAAAACTGACGTATCCACAATTCTGGTGATAAAACCATAAGCCAAATTTCATTCATCTAGTTCACTACGCTTCTGAGTTACCATGTTCACATGCACAAAGACGGGCACTCAGCCACGCCGACGATTTCGTCCGAATTTGACAACTTTAATTTTCGTGTAACGACTGCAAGCCATATTTCATTCTTCTAAGTCAGAGCTTCCAAACCTGTGGTAGGCGTATCCCTAGGAGTACGCGGCGGACCATTTAGGGGTACGCGAAGTTTAATTTTAGTTATATTAACGTCCCATTTTGAAGCAACACGAGGGCTATTTTGGAACTGACCTCGTCATTCTCAACCGCGATCAGATGACGAGGACGACACCCGAGCTGGTCTCTCCAAACTTCCGCACCACATCAACTGTGGCCTAGTTGCACATGACGGACTGGGTATCTTTGAATTGGTGGGTTTCCTGCATTGGGAGTGGTTATTCCTGTTGGTTTTTATTACATGATTTTAATCAATATACCCGGTGCATGGTTGGTAATAGAGTATTGACATTTTTAAAGTTTTAACTGATTAGTTGTGTGGATGAGAATTGATTAGTTTTTTTTTATACTTTTTAAAGAAAGGAAAAAATGATTGCCAATTCATTTTGTGTGTGTGTGTTATATATCGAACCAAAACTCGAACAACACACACAAGTGCGCGTGCGTGTGTGTGTGCGCGTGCGTGTGTGTGCGTGCGTGTGTGTGTGCGCGTGCGTGTGTGTGCGTGTGTGCGTTCGATTTTTGTTTTGATGTAATTTCTCTGCGTCTGTTTTCAGTGTGGTTTTGGGAGGTTTTATTTGTATTTGCGCTGCATCTCACACATTGTAATTTATGGGTGGAATGCCATTGGCAATTAAAATTAGGAATATATTGTTTGTTTCTCCCCGGCCATGGTAAATTTTTATTAGTAAATAAGTTTCACTCCATACGCTGTTATTTGTTTTGCCTCCTTGGCCGAGAGAGCCCTTGTAATGCGAGAATTTTATATGTTTATATGTATTTAATTTCCACCTATGTTGCGGGGTGTAGTATGTACAAATGAGAAAAAGTTAATAAATGCGGGTGGGGGCTTGCGTCCTCCTGCTGCTCCTGGTCGGTTCTCTTCCTCTCTGGCTCTTTAATGCCTGAAACCCACTAGGGTAGGCTGGGTCGGGG
>BGPR01006280.1:0-70982 GCA_013235015.1 Araneus ventricosus | reverse complement strand
TGCATACCATTAAGAAGAAAACACAGTAAGCTTGACGCACCTCCACAAATGAAATAACGTCCGTCTTCGTTTGAACCTCATTTTATAAACCTCAGCTCTGTGAATAAACTCAATGATCAGAGTGAAACTGTCTTCCACTTGAATAGTTGATTATCACATGATTAATTGTTGACTTCCATGGAGTTGAACTAATGGCGTTATAAAACAGCGAGAGTGTTCTCCCCTAAACTTTCTCGTATACTTCCCCAAAAAGGTTCCGTTTCCCCTTCCCCCGCGTGGCTAAAAAAATTCGAACCTATTGTTACCCAGAATCCAATGACCATCAGAAGGTTTTTCAATATAGTGATTGAAAAATATCTAGGTAAAGAATCAAATTCAAAGAGATGAGTAACGATTTTCCGCTCTTACAGGCTCAAGGACAAACTGACGTAATTTGCTACTCCGTAATGAATTCCGTTCCGTTCTTTTCGCGTGCACAGAAGATTGCTTCCAGTACGCATGCGCGTGGAGATTACTTTTGAAGAGAATCCGTTAATTATACAGACCGACAGACAGTCAACCCTTTGACGGATTTGGCCCAAAATTTTATACGGACCTACATTTATGATAAAACTGTACAAAATTTTATTACTAGTGTTCGCATGACAGCGGACAGAGACTTCCCTAGGACGGATTTTGTCCAAAATTTGATAGAAACCTACAAATTATGTGTCAAGTTCACATACCAAATTTCATCCCTTTATCTCTAATAGTTTTCGAGTTATCGTGTTCACAGACACACATAATTCCAAAATTGTGTTTTTCGAACTCAGGGAGGTCTAAAACGTGGGGATTCGTCAAAAGCTCGAGTTCGAATTTTTTGACGATTACAATACTTTCTCTTTGTATACGAGAAAGTAAAAACGGAATAAAAATGTAAAATCAAAAATATAGCCTTCAAACGTTATTAGGTCAATTCGAGTCATTTGACTTAAGTTGGCCAAAGCCTTTATCATCATTAATAAAAACTTCCTTACGCGACGGGAAGGCTGGGAGAGTGATTGTGAAAACAGGGAGTACTCAAAAATGGGAGGCTATATAAGGGATACGAGGAAATAAAGGTTCGGAACCGCTGGTCTAGCTCATTGTGTTTGTGAATTACTGTGCTCGCAGACACAATTTCAAAAATTCTTTTTCTAGACTCGGGGTTTCTAAAATCTCGAGGTTGAATTTTTTTGACGATTATATTATTTCTCTTTGTAAGCTTGGTATAGTAAAAAAAGTCCCATTGTTAACATAAAGAAAAAAAATTTAAAAATTTAAATGATCGCTTTTACAAATTTTGTTTTCCCCAATAATTTGGCATTGCTTATATCAAAATGAAACCTTTAAAAATGCTCTTCAAATTTAGTTACGTCGGTTTCACTTACCAATATCATTTTCAATGGATTTAGACTAACATTTTAAACCAGCGGGAGAGTTCTCCCCTAAACTTTCTCGTATACTTCCCCCAAAGGTGCCGTTTCCCCTTCCCCCGCGTGGCTAAAAAATTCGAACCTACTGTTACCCAGAGTCCAATGACTATCAGAAGGTTTTTCATTGGAGTGATTGAAAAATATCTAGGTAAAGAATCCAATTCAAAGAGATGCGTACCGATTTTCCGCTCTTGCGGTTCTCAAGGACAAACTGACGTAATTCGCTCCATAGCTTACGCGTGCACAGAAGATTGCTTCCAGTACGCATGCGCGTGGAGATTCTTTTCAAAAGTAAATTATAATCTGTTCAGACCGAAAGACAGTCAACCCTTTGACGGATCTGGTCCAAAATTTTATACGGACCTAAATTCATGACGATAAAAAAGTGTACCAAATTTTATCAATCTAGCTATTCAAGTTTGAGTTATAGTGTTCACATGACCGCGGACATAGACTTCCCTTTGACGGATTTTGTCCAAAATTTGATAGAAACCTACAAATTATGTGTAAAGATCACATACCAAATTTCATCCCCATAGCTCTAATAGTCTTCGAGTTATCGTGTTCACAAACACACACACAGACATAATTCCAAATTGTGTTTTTCGGACTGAGGGAGGTCTAAAACGTGGAGATTCGTCAAAATCTCGAGTTCGAATTTTTTGACGAATACAATACTTTCTCTTTGTATACTTCGTATAAGAGAAAGTAAAAAAAAATATAGAATTACGGTGGTTTTTTTTATCTTTACCTGCTTTTTACAATGAGTTCAAAAATATACACAGTTCAGACCAGAAGCTCAACAAAATTGGAATAAAAGGATGATCGATGGCTGGTTAAAATGCGCAGTTCCAACGGAGTCAAATTTATGCAGTGTCACAATCGCATAAAACGAGAATATAATTTAACAATCAACTACACCTTATTCCACCTTTAATCGAATTTTAAATATTTTACTTTTTCGTATAACGAAGTATACAAAGATAAACTGTCGCAATCGTCAAAAAAAAAAAAAAACCACGACTCAAATTTTGATGAATCACCAAGTTCTAAACGTCTCTCTATGCGAAAAATTCATTTCGGAATTTGTCTATCTGAACATGGCGACTCAAAATCGCAATGAGCTAGACAGATGAAATGTGGTAGACCGTTTTATCATCAGATTGTAGATGTACAATAGAACTTCGAACCCAGACCGTCAACTTATTGACCGTCTGTCAGTTTGCATATTTACGTGTACGTGAATGCGATAACTCAAAAAACATAACGACTTAGATAAATAAAATTCAGTACGTGGTCTTGGACCCCAAAGTGTAAATCTTGAATCGAATTTTGGTCCCAATCGATCGAAAGGAAGACGCCCAAAGTCCATACTCAGTTTTCTTTATTATTTATAAGCATTTATTCAACTTGACTGTCGTGTCCTCAAATCTTGAGATCGATTTCTTATCCACTTTCCAAAAGAGCTACAGCTTTGAAATTTAGCACAGCGGTGGGTTTCCGGTGACAATACAATATTATGCAAAAAAATTGCAATCTATACCCATTTTAAACCTAACAAAATGATATTAAAATGTTAGCCCTATATTTGGGCGATAAAGTTTGGAAGGTGGTAACCTCGCGTTACGTAGGGTTGTAACACCACGAAGCTAACAGAAAATATGCTATACTTCCGGTGCTGCACCGATGAATGACATAATAGCTCGTTTCTACGCGTCTTGGGTTTACTTTCTATTAGAATTCACCAACAACCAGAAGTAGATTTTTATTTACTTCTTGTGCGCCAAACGTTTTGTAAGTTATCATCTAATATACTACGGATTTATATTTCAGAAAGTTAATGTCATTAAATCATTTTTAAAATGTAATTGTACATAAGTATATAATAATTTTAATATGTGTTTTATATTGGAGAATTCAATAATTGAATTTGGTTTACTATGCCTAACATGTCGTGTGTATTCGTGTCAACCGTCACTAAAAAGTAGAAAATTAAATTTAAAAAATTTAAGGTACAAGCTTTTATTCAAGCGAAAAAATGAACGCAAAGATTTCGCTAATTTTTATTTCATATGAAAAGTTATAACGTCTAGATATGTCATCAAGGGTCGGCTACCTCCCCGCACCCTTAATTTTCGAGCGATATTGCAAAATAAACAGAATATATTAACGGAAATAACGAAGATTTATTCGCAAAATAGTACCGTGTTCCTGAGCCTCAAAAACTGGATTCATTTCGGCAATTTATTACGTCACATCTTTCAAATAATTAATGAATCAGAATGTTCCGCTTTATGTTCGCAAGTTTAAAATAGTATTTTGCATTTGTATGCAGTTCTGTTGCATTTCATTCCAATTTGATTTAACTTTAAAAGCAGACGATTCTGTTAAGACATCTCTAAAATTTGGTTTTAATAGCAGACGATTTTGTTAAGACACATCTATAAATATTATTTTCTTTGTTTTATTTGATATTTAATTTAAAATCATTAGCAAAGGATTTTATTTCCTTTCTAAATTTTATTACAATGGCAACAAGAAAATTAGTTGTTAAAAAACTTTTACGAAATGCAGCGTTGTTAAATGAGAGAATCAAGTTGTTTCTGGAATAAACATTAATTTTTTTAATTCATCAAAAATCCCCACAGTTCCATCAAAATGGCGGGTCAAAAATATTGTAAAATA
This sequence comes from Araneus ventricosus, assembly GCA_013235015.1. NCBI lineage: Eukaryota > Metazoa > Arthropoda > Arachnida > Araneae > Araneidae > Araneus > Araneus ventricosus. Next base: position 66,843 of record BGPR01006280.1, on the reverse strand, counting down.
CTATTGTAGGCGATGCAAACTGTTTATTTAGGACGACAGCATTCTGTATCTGAAGATTTTCATGCCGAAATTCCCGAGAAAGTTATACAAAACATTACAACTAGATGGGGTTTATTGAAAGATTTTACAATTTTAAAGGAATCTGTTGTCTTCAAAGAATATGAAATCTACCATAGTGTTATGGTCTGTTCCACTGATCTTCATGCAGTATTTAAAACTGAAAAGATAGTGGCTGAGAGATTCGAAGCAGAGAGGTGGAAGGGGCAGTGCTGAGCAAAGTGGGTGCTAGCCGCGAACCCGCCGGAGGGCGGCTAGTAACGATTAAATTAGGGGCTGGGACACAGGCATGAGAACTTGTGCAGGTATATAAAAAAAAAGAGAAAAATTTGGGAAATCAAAAAAACGTAATCGGGCGCAATTCATCTAATCAGATTAATGTGCCCCTCACGTGCATCAAAAGAGCACTAGAGAAAAAAAACCACGATACCCTAGGGAGCTACTAGAGGTCCCACACCTTTCTCGGTAAAACCCGCACTTGGGCACAAAAAAAATATGGGTGCTTCATCTCACACATTAGATACGTCCAACGGAAGGTTAATATACGAAAAAATAAAGAAGAGAACAATATCGATGGTTTTTCTTTCTCGTCTTAGAAAGCATTTTAGACAAATAAACTTTCTCGGAAGGAGAAAAACAAATTTTTGAGAACATTTTGAAAACAAGAGCCTTTCCGTTAGCTGGAAATGGAGCATATCAAATTCTGAAAGATATAAAATCCTGTTTAATATAGTTAATATATAGAAAATATAACGTCCGACAGTGAATGTACGAATTTTGTTTAATAAAAGTTAAAAAAGCTCTTGAATATCTTTCGTAGCTCAATTTGTTTCCAAAGTGGACGAGCTGTCATTGCTTTTAAATCAAACAATGGAAGACTTTTAGCAAAATGTTCATTTCAATGCAGGTAGACATTTTAAGATACAATCGACATTAATTTATCGTGAACTCTTATTAGTATGGCGTGCTGAATATATTAGGAGTGAAAAAAAGATAATATCCCGACATTTTCCTGTAACATGATAAATGATCACATGCTAAACGAAAAAAGACGAGATATGTTGAGAACAATGACACAGATATAAGTATTTAAGTGGAAGGAAACAAAGATTTTGGGCAGTATTAACACGATAAAATACAACGAATTTCATTACGCCGTAAATTTTTAAGGTCATGGGCAACTAACTACCTTGTCCAAAGGAGCAAGATATTCTCTTTTCACACACATTTCCTGGTTTTTCCACTTGCAGCTTCTTGACAGAATAGAAATCCATCTCATTGGAAATTCAAGGTTACTTCTTTGAAAAGTAAATTTTCAATCAAGGATAATTTTATGTGTCTTTATTTCGATTTCAATTAAATAGTCGTTTTAACCAGCGGGAGTGTTTAACCCTTCACTTTCTCGCATACTTTCGGAAAGTGGCGCGTTTTATGTTTAGTTTTGTATTTATATTCTCTCTCTTCGCATACGGGACAGTAAAACCATTGTTAGCCAGTGCTGCTGTATGCAAAATATGTGCAGCCGGTGAAATTTAGTTTTATCAAAAAGATAAACTATTTAGGAAAAAACTTATAAAATGTGTTGAATGGAGTGAAAATGCGTAATATGCTGGTATAGAAGTTTTATGTAGAATTTGATTATATTAAAACAGAAGATCTTTCATTTCAGAAGTATTTCAAAAATAAACGAAAAACAAATTACTAGTCAAATTATTACATTTTATGAAAAATTTCATTTCAGTAGACTTCGCCAAAACTGATCCCATTAATAAACATCAATGGCGGTCCGTGCTTTTTAATCGTGAGGATGCTGTAACTTTTAATCTCAGAATGAGCAGTGATGCATATTTCCACCCTTTAAATCTTTAACATTTTGTAAACTAATTTTGAATAATTTGATAGTCAGTTAATAAAATAATTTACGCATTACATTTTCGCTTGAAGTATGCACGTTTAAAAAATCAGATTCAAACTTAGTTTTGTCAATTATTTTTCCTACATTCCCTACCCTCTTTTATAAAGATTTACAAAATTCCGGCTAAATAACATAGCAGAAAATAGATTATCAGAGCTGAATGGACAGTAAATTCAGACGATCGAAAATTCGGTCAAGAGAGACTAAATTTTAACCTTTTCTTTCGACAAGCCTGTGGACAAGGCTTTCCATGATTATTTAAAATCATAAGTCTGCAAGTACTACCACGTATTAGCTGACGTATTATCGTAGCAATTTCTTGGAATTACAAGAAGAAAATACACGACACATTAAAAAGGCCATTGAAAGATCCATCCCTGACGAGAGGATCAGCGAATGTTGCTGATATTCGCTGTTTCCTTTGTATTTTCCCAATGATTCTTTAGGGGTGTTCTGAAAAGAAAATTATCCCCCGCTCAACAGCAAAAAAAACGAAATTTTCTGACCCATTTAAAATGCTTTTTGACGTAGACTTGCGTCTCTCCATAGTGGTCTAATGGTGCGTCGGGAAAGGAAAAAATTATGGCGCTTTTCGTGGTATTTTTAAACGCCTATAGCTCCATAACCAAATAACATAGAGAGTTGGTTTTAGTTTCATTGAACAGAGAAAGGTTGATATTGAAGATTGCAAAAAAGAATTTTAGAATTTGGAATTACGGTTTAGTCCCAGTTGAGCTGCAAAGTTGGCTAAAATCACTAAAATTTTGGATGACGTCACAGCGATCGATGCGCGCGCACGCAGACTAAGGCAATTCAGTTATCGATCTTATGTTCATGCGAAATATTACTCAAGAACTTTCGAATTACGTTGTGCTGAAGTTAAATGCTTATAGCTCCGCAACTAAATAACAGAGAGTTGGTTTTAGTTTCTTTTGACAGAGAAAGGTGGTAGACATCGAAGATTGCAAAAATAATTTTAGAATTTGTAATTACAGTTTAGTCACAATCGATTTGCAAAGTTGGTAAAAATCGCGAAGAATTTCACATGGATAGAGTCGCATAGTCACACTAGACTGATAGTCACTATAGAGTTAATAGTCACACTTTAGTCACAGAAAGGCACAGTTGAGTAAGGTAAGTAAGTCTACGCCCCTCAAACCCAGCGGCCGTTTCGGAGACAGCTTCCCGTCGATTTTTTTTTTTTTTCCCTTCATGAAAATGCATGGAATTTGCTCAGATCACTATTAATTGCTTAAAAATGGAACTGTTTTATTTTTTTTTTCTAAATAATTTCTTGAATTATAAAAAGATCCCTTTTACAAACCTTCGCATTTCGAAATTCGGCTCCAATGCCAAATTTGACGCCCTTTTCCTTAAAAACTCGCCGTCTTTATTATAAAATGAAAAACGCCATTCAGTTTTCTTGTAAACGGCACGGTTAACAGAGACCTCGGATGATAAAGGCCGGGATAATCGAGGTTCTAATGAAACAAAAAGATCGCGCAAAATACAGATGTGGGAAAATTGTTTTCGCCAATTATTCCCTGCACAACTTGTAATTTTGAAGAAAAACGAAATAGTGCAGTGCAGAGCTAACTAGTCAAACAACCAGTTATAATTCTACGTCGCATTTCGAGAACAAATAAAATTGAAGTACCGTATCCTGGAAAGTCTGGGTTGTCTTGACCAATTAGTTCTTGTACAGTGTGGCCGACTTTGCCTTTCCTTTTCAGTTGAGTGCCGTCGTGTCTCTCGAACGTGATGGTCACCCTAGAAAAAAAAGATTTCCATCAATGTGCGAACCCTAAAAGTATGAATGCATTTATCGCAATAAAAAATTATTCTTTATTCCACTTTCGAACAATCACAGATGTTCGATTTATTTTACGAATCCTATATTCATTCACAAAGCACAGTAATACTATGCACGTAACAAATCGTCGCTTAACATGCAACACCACCCATCTCAATTTTTTCAAATTTCAAAGAGGAAAGAAATAGTCAATAACGAATATTTCTGCAATTTTAATATCCTATATAAAGACGAGACCGCATGTTCCAACAGAAGTGAAAAAAAATTGCAGAAATATTCGTTTTTGGTTGAGAAAAATTGAGTATTTCTTTCCTCTTTGAAATTTCAAAAAATTGAGTGGATGGTGTTGCATGTTAAGCGACGAAATACTAATTTGATGTTTTTAAATATCTTGGATGGTTTTACAGTGAAAAATAAGCATTAATACTTTAAATACCGTGTAATCTAGCCAAATTAAAGCTGAATGGCCTTCAATAAAAATCCGATTTGTCCATTAATTCGAATTACGAAAAGCTGGATCTAAAAATGACCGTTTTTAAGCTAAAATTGTCAGTAAAGATTTTGAATATTTAACAATTTCGACAAACACGTGACTAATAAATAAAACAGTAAGCAAGTTTCGTAAAGTAATAAAAATTAATCTGAAAATTATTTCAATTAATAAGTAATTCCAATAAACAATGTACAGCACTTTAAACGCAAAAACAGTACAAAACACTTCAAAATAAACAGTACTATTCACATCTAACGTCATTCCAGTTTAAAAAAAAAAATGGAAAAATTATGTATTGCTTTTTTCATAATTGAATACATTCAGAAGCTGTTAAGTCCTCGAATGACTGAATGACCTTAAAAATTCAATTACGATCACTAGGTATAAGTACGGATATTTAAATACATCCATACACATTTAACTAACGAATATTACAACTCAGAAATATTTTTTTTTTTAAATTTTGAATCCAAATTACCCAAAATAAATTCGAATTACAGAAAATATGCGAATAGTATTGTAAAGAGGAAATTCAAGGAATTGGAGAAAAAAAAATTCGAATTAAAAACTTTCGAATTAGCCACGTTCCACTGCAAAAATAGTTTAATATTTTTGCAAAATTAATATTTCAATAGAAATGAACTGCTGTTAAGACTTGGTCAAGTTCCGCTTAGTCTCAAATTTTTGTGACCTTCGAATGAAAATGAAATTCTTTAAAAAAAAAATTGTCATTTTTATATAGATTTTCCCCAAATCATATTGACGTCACGTTGCAGATGAATCCATCCGATATGTTGCCTATATCAACAGCAGGTGGTTGGGACTCGAGTACTCCTGTTCTGAGCACTGCACTGCCGATAAAAAAAACTAGGTCATTTGTTGAATTATTACTCTACATTCAACTGTAGAGTAATAATTCAATTACAGTGGCGATGCATAATAATTACGAAATACAGGGTGGTCATAAATTATTGGACCCATTTCAAAAACTAATTTAAAAAACTCTATAATGTAGTAACTTCGTTTTTTTTTTAATGAAAGAGTAGTTCAGAACAGTTTTTTTTTTTCAGATAGGTAACGCGCCGTCACGACGCACTAAATCTGCGCCATCCAGCGCAAGTGTCAAAATGGCTACCGTGCAGCAGAAGGCACGTCTCTGGTTCCACGAAAGCAAATCAATTGTAACAGTTCAAAGAATTATTCGGTTAAAGTATCGAAATTGCCGGTCTCCAACTAACAACTCCATTAAGCGTTGGTATGAGCAATTAAGGAGTGAAAGTCTCCCTCACTGATGCACATTCCCTATTCTTTAATTCCTCATACCAAAGCTCGATGAAGTTCTTACCTTGGAGACTGACAATTTCGATACTCTAGGCGCAAACATCTTTGAACTGTTACAATTAATTTGCTTTCGTGGAACCAGAGACGTGCCAGATATGCCTTCTGCTGCACAATAGCCATGTTGACACTTGTGTTGGATTGCGCGGATTTAGTGCGCCGTAACGGCGCTTTACCTATCCAAAAAAACTTTTAATGAGAGAGTAGCTCAAAAAAAAGTTGCTACATTATAGGGTTTTTTTTTTTTTATTGATTTTTGAAATGGATCCTATAATTTATGTCCACCCTATGTAACTGGTAGTGGAATACACTAGAAACCATCATAAATACTCAATACATTCACTGCCGCCGACGCGCCGGCGTGTCCAGAACCTATTATCTAAATAGATGACCCCTTCCCTACTGTAGTTAAGAAATGGCAGAGAAGGGGTTATCTAATTAGATGGTTCGAATCTCGGGCGCGAGTCCTGGCAGCGAAAGTGTTAAATGTCAATTTCACGCGTTGGCTGCCGCTGTGAATTGCTTATGATTCACACCTATTATCTAATCAGACGACTTCTCTACTGTAAAGACATGGCAGGGAAGGAGTTATCTAATTAGATTGAAGGTCCGAATCTCAGGCGTGAATCCTGGCAGCGGAAGTGTTAATGAACGCAAGGTAAACACCAGCGGGAGTGTTCTCCTTTCGAACTCCTCAATATGGCCTGTTTTGTGCTTAGCTTCGTCGGACAATCCAGAATCGTATATACATTTTGGAACAGTACCTATTGTGTGACAGATGTAGTCCAAAATTTTACACAGATCTGCAATTCGGGTATAAAAATCACATGCAAAAATTCGTAATTCTAACTAGTAGAGTTTCTGAATTATCGCATTCGCATACACAAGAAAAGGCAGTCAATCAACTTTTTGATGGAATTGGTCCAAATCTTTATACAGATTTATAGTTTTGGCGATACCTGTTCGAGTAGAGTATTCGCACATTACATCAAGTTTCAGAAACATCGCGTCAGTTTAAATAGAGTTGATTGGTCGCCGTATTAATGTTTTCTATTCGCTGTTGCACTGTATCGTTATGAATTATTATTATTGGATGCCTTTCTAATCTTTTCAATTCTCTTGAAAATTTATTATATATATAAGTGTCATAACATTTTATCCTCTCTAATTCTGCTTTTCACGTGTGATAGGCCATGCTGTAAATAAATCCTGCTTATTGCGATCCGACGGACTCTGAATCTTTTAACGCAGACATTTATCGCGATAAAGTGGTTATAATGTTAACAATACCATACGGCAAATTTCATCGATCTAGCTTATTACGTTTTCGCATGAGCATATTCACAAGAGCGGATGGACTTTCCATTGCTGAATTTCGTACAAAATTTGAACTACAATTTCGAAGATCACATACCGCATTTCATTCCTCTAACTTGCTCCGCTTTTGAATTATCGCGTTCACAGGTAGGCGGACCGACATAATTCGAAAAATGGTATTTTTGGACTCCGGAAGGTCTAATACCTGGAGATTTATCCAATTCGAGTGATAATTTTTTTATGATTATTATACTATCCTAGTGGACTAGTGGGGGAGTTCTTCCCTCAACTTTCTCATATCGACGAGTTTTTTTTGTTTTATTTACATTAAACGTAAGACCTACGTAATTCTGGAGTAATGCTAGGTCAATGGAATTTTCAAAGCGGAAGCTTAAAAGTAATGTGAATAAAATCAAGGTTTTTAATTTACGTAAACAAAACAGAAAACTCGTTCATACTTCTTTAACTTCATGCGTTTTGTGTTTAGCTTCGTCGTGCAGTGAAGTTAATTGAGTATGGATTTTGGACCTCATTTCGTTGATCCATTGGATCCAAATCTTAAACACATCTACAGAAGCAGAAAACTTCGGGAAAATATTCATGTCTTAATGGACATAATTTCTATTAATCTATTTGGGCACCTTTTGTATTTTTTTTTATCTATTCACTGGAATGGCATGCTTAAGATTCCGTTTCACAAGAACAACCGATTTAGATGCAAAAGCTTAACTTCTATATTATCATAGTGAAGGAATAAAATTAATTCTTCACATAAATTTATTGATAAGGTGGAAACAATATTTTCAGTGTTTTATTACAATCCATTTATAGAAAATACGAGTAGTCGGAATGCACACTTTGTGGTCAAACCCTCTTAGAATATACAGCTACTGAAGTTTAACTTCAGTAAAATAAACACCTATAGTCTGACAAATCAAAAAGTATAAAACTCAAATTTTCTAGAAAAAAGGAGAACTTCTAGGCATTTTTAGAAAGAGAATTTTAAGGTAAAATGAAATTATAAGAATGCCTTTCAGAAATTTAAGGTTTGGGTCTTATTACCGTCTCCTGCAAATACTAAACACTCTGGCGATAGTGTTTGAAAGTTTATTCTTTCATCCTCTTAGCTAATATGTAATCTTTTTATTCTTTTACAGAAATCTTATCAAGCCATCTTATCGTGCCGAATGAAATTTTACTTTTGGATAAAAATATTTAATGATAAAAGTCATCACAATTTTACACAACGTTTTTTTTCCCCCAATTTTTTTATTCTATACTCTTTAAAATACATTTATTTTTCATTAGAAGAAAATACAAGCAATCCAAGTGAAAATGTTTGGCATGTTTCAAGAGACTTGAAATCCACGCATTTCTTCCAGGGGAAAAAAAAAAAAATCAGCGGTGGAAATAAACTAATAATAATTGACACGAATAAGAATTTATGTCAACCGTCTTATTCCGTTTCAACACATTTGCCTTAGAGCAAGAGTAAAGCATGATCCAACAACATAGCGAAACATCGCATTGTAAAATGCATTTTCACTTGCTCATGGCAAGAATTTCTTGAACTTAGTATCACTTCAATTAGTTACCGATAAAACAGCAATCAAATACCGTTCTCCGTAGCGAGAATCCGTACAGTGGAACTTGCTAATTCGAAACTTACGAGTTCGAATTCATCGGACATTCGAATTTTTTTTTTTTTTTTTCCCTCCTCGTTCCTTGAATTTCTCATTTACATAATATTTAAATACCGAGTGTAATACGAATTTACTTTGGTTACTTGGAAGTCAAAACTGCAAATTATGTAAAAATTTATTACTTTTTAATTATTTTCGTTGGTTATATACATCCTAACCTTGTTCCCTCGACGACTGTAAGTGAATTATTCTTTAAGCCAGAGAATTTATTCAAGGACTTTACTGTTGTATTTTATCAAAAAAGCAATCAAAAAATTTCTCACTTTAAGACTATGAACACGCTACATGCGAATTGTACCATTTATTTTGAAGTTTTATTGGACAATTGTTGTATTCAAAGTGCTGCATACTAATTATTAAAATTACTATTAACATTTTTAATTTTTTTAATTATAATTATTATTACTTTGTTACAATTACTTTTATTCATTATTAAAATTTTTAAATACTAAAAAATATTTAATGCCATTTTTAGGTTTAGAATAGTTCTCTTTCTGTACTTATTTTTAAAAACTTAGTTTTTCTTAATTTGAATTTTTGGATAAATCGAATTTTTATTGTGGCGTCGACAGCTTTGACTTAATCAAGTTCCTCTCTATTTTAATAGCATCTAATTTAACTTTATCCTTAAACTTCCTCACAATTTAGTCCTTAAATGACAAGACAAATTAATGCCCGGTTTTGAGAATTATGCAGAATGAAGAACATGCAGTAGTGCATGTTCTTCATTCAAAAAATTAATATAGATAAGCAATCAATTGAACACAAATTAGGTAAAAGTATGCACTGTTTCTACGTCACTTTTAAAGCAATTTTCATTCTGGAAAAATTCTTAAATCTCAATATAAAATACTTCTTTACTCCGAAAAATAAAATTCAGCACGAAAATATTAAATTTAAAACTTAAATAACCGATAAATTTCCCAACTTCATCATAACGACCAATACATTTGACCTTTCAGTTGAGGAAAACGCCGACCCGTTAAAAAACAAAAATATTTATTCTAAATTCGAACAAAAGCAGGAAAATATCAGCTTACCATTGATTGCTATCTTGACTATAAAACCTAAATTTGTTAATATTTAAACTAGCACCGAAACTCGTTCGTAGAGGTAAGCTCTTCATTTGGCTGCATGGAATCGATGACTGTTGGATTAGCCTTCCATGATTTAGAAGTCCACGGCATAAATTTCTAGCTGCCGAAAGTGCCATATTTGTTCGCTCTTTTTGTGAACTTTCAAATATCAAGTCACAGCACAGCTTTCACTTTCATATTACGGAAACTCAACAGAACTACGTTCACGCAACTGAGCTTATGAATGTTTACGCTTTCGAATGAAGCATGTGCTTATCGACTAGAATCGTTCTGCATGCAACTGCGCATGCCTGCGCATTATTTGGCGATGGAAAGAGTTGGCGAGTTTCCAGACGTTACAACTCACCGCCCTTGACAACCACGCCGTGTATTTACTAAACAGTGCTCGGAAGGTGAAATTCGTTTTTTTTTAATGAACGCTTTCATTTCGTTTTCGTTTCATTTCTTATTCGGTTTTCATCTCTGCGTAGCACCTTAAAGGCAGCTTACAGTACTTTTTCTCTTCGATTTTTGCTTTTGAACAAATGAACGTGTATCAGCTAGGTTTGAAGTAAAAAATACTGAAAAGGGCTTTACAGCGAATATCTGGCTTTTAATAAGCATGAAATAATGAACAAACAATGGCATATATACAGTGGTCTAGTCGTAAATTAAGCAGTGCCAGAAAGCTTTGACTTAAGTGATAATGTTGGGGGGGGGGGGCCGTCTTAACCAATGGGCTAATTGGGAGAGGCGCCATTGATGCAAATCGCTTAAAAATTTACTATACTGATTTAATTTTAATTTTAACTTTGAATTATATTGAATTTTAAATTAAATTTTAAAATAAAATTTTTGTTTAATTCTAATTTTAAATATATTGAAAGTAAAAATATGATTACGACTTGTAACTAGGCAGCCATTTATTTTATAATCTCTGCTAATGATAAAGGAGAATGTGTGTGTGTCTGTGTGTTGGCGCTCTACAGGGCAGACCGCTAGACCTAAAGCTACGAAATTTGGCACGAACATTCTTGGGAGGGTGGGAATGTGCACCTCGGAGCAGTTTTTGTGAATTTTTAATTAGAATTTTAATTAATTAAAAATTAAGCGAAATTTTGGCGTTTTTTCTTAGTAACTTCCGAAAATTTTACAGCAACAAAACCATTTTTAAGCCATCTGAAAGTGCAAAAAATTACTTTTCAATTATATCAATTAAGTTGCGGAACAATTTTTTTCTATTTAATTTTAATAACCTTTTAAAAATATTTTTGGCATAATTTATAACAATACTTTTCATTGTTGCAACGCATTTCAAACCGTTTTCATCGTTACACAAATATTTAATTGCGTGTTTCTCTACCATTGGTGAAAGCTAAGAAAATAGCCTACTGGATTTTACTTTCTTCTTTTATTTGATCAATTTTTCTGTGAAATCTGTAGAGAAGGTCCTCAAGATAGTTAGTATATAGTGGAATAATCCAGTAAACTTAAAGATTATCGTTGCTGTGTTTTAATTATTTTATCAGCGTGTTTTAAGCCAACTAGCATGCTTTTGGACGTAAAATGTGCTGTGCCAATGTAATGTTGAAATCACCTGCGTATTTTACGTTAATATAGACAAGCAACAGAAATAGAGTGCAAGGCTAGCCTCATTTGCATACATACGACGGAAAACAAAGTTAGAATTGAATTCTAGCATGTATCGTCCTCCAGTGATATAAAAAAACCGAAGAAGGCTAGGAAGTCAACACGGGTTAAATGTCTATAGCAATTTGAAGTTTAAAACTACTTTTTAAGGGTACCATGAATATAAAATTATTCATAAATGATTCAATTGAAATTTTATTTCTGGGGATCAAACTGGTCGCCGAAGTCGGCTAGTGTTACATAAAAATGCGTATAATTTCAAAAAAATTTTCCTTATAGAGCCAATCAGTAAGAAAATTCTCAGTTATGCATGTAATAAAAGCTACCTGCATTATGAAAGCTAACTTGCAAAGCCCTATTTTGGAAAAGACACCGATTTGCAATACCGAAAGGCATTAATCATAGTGCAGGTGCCTTTTTTTTTTTTTTTTTTTTTTTTTAACTCGTTGGGGCATGGGCTCTCAAATTCCTAGTTACGGTTCTAATGGGACGCCAAACTGCTTTAGCCCCGGAAGCTCAAATTTGTTAGGGATTGGGAGGGTATGTAGGGGACACTTGACCATAAAGTGCTTTTTTACATTCGGGGAAATGCTCAGTTATTTTATCTAGGTATTAAAATCGTGAAATAGTAAAACGTCAACGCTGAAACAATGCATATTTTACAGCTATTGTTTTATTTTTGATCAAACATTAACATAATGTGCACTGTAGTTGAAAGCATGAATGTAATGAATGGTAAAGAATAATCTTTTAAAAATTGAGCTGATTTCGAGTTATACCAAAATTAACCTACCAGCGGGCGGGCGTTTACAAGAGATACTTGCATTGTGCATCGTATTACATATTTACATCGTTCTTTTATAAAGTTAAGCTCAATTGTTATTTATAAAATCTTTGTTTACTATTAAGCTAATAAATACAGGTAACACACATAAAAGCTGTATTTATTTTTGTAAAACAGCACGATATATTTATGTAATACGATGCACGATTTGTCGTAAAATTTGTGCAGGCGCGCCCGCTGGAAGGTTAAGTAAAGTCAAAATAAAATCATCACATCAATAAGCAATATAGAAATTATCATGGGTTTGCTGAATAAAAGCATAAAATACATTTAAATGCGCGCAGCCTTAATTATTTTAACCCCTTCCTGCCACCACTTGGCAATGGCTTATTACTTTTTATTAATTTGATATATCCATCATATTTTGGTAAGGGAAAGGATTATACAAAATTCACGCTGTTTAAAGGATGTATCTTACAATTTTTTTCTCGTAAATAACGCAGTACCGGAACGGCGTTCCGGTGAAACATCAACTTTGAACTGCTCCTATTAATTCAACCTGAACAGCTCCTACTACACGCTGTTTTCTTATTTGCTTCTCGATTTTCTTATCAATATAATCGTTGCAAGAATTTTTCGTTTCGTTATGGAATCATTTCATTTTTTTAGTTTTTCCAAAAAAAAACTCGAGAAAGTCATCGTCCTTCCCAAAATGGAGCTCGGTGGTGAGTTTTGTTTTTCGAGTAATTTTTTGTTTTTAATCCTTTTTTTACCGTTTAAAAGGCTTCTGCAATATTTTATTATCCCTTTTTTGTCTTTTTTCAGTTGAAATATCCGGTATTGTCCGGATGCCAGACATGCAGTGGCGGTTTTTCGCACAGGTGTTAGAGGCACTTGTCTCGTTCCTCGAGAATTTAAGGGGCCTCAAAATCTATTTGATGTACATGGTAGTGCTAAGCCAGCGACGAATTTGCGACATGGGGGAGGGGGCCCCAAAACAATTTTCCCCCTCTGGCTTCATATTGACAAAATCCGCCACTGCGGACATGGGGTAACTTTTTTAATTTTTCATCTACAGGCTTGAAATTTCATTTAGCTTTAACCTTTGCAGTACTACACAGTACGCCAAAGGAAAAAATTCTAACTCCATTATTTCTTAATTCCGATTGAAGGGGATAAGATGGACATACAAAAGCGATAAAATGAAATTTATTTTAAATTTTCTCTGAAATAGTTAATCAAGTTAATTTAACACATTCCCTGCCACCGACGCGCTGCCGTGTCCAGAACCTATTATCTAATTAGATGACACCTTCTCTACTGTAGTTGAGAGATGGCAGAGAAGGGGTCATCCAATTAGACAGATGGTTCGAATCTCAGGCGTGAATAGTGGCAACGAATGTGTTAAGGAAAACGGTAAAATTTTATTGTTTAAGCCCTTAGTAACACAAAGATATTGTACAATATTTTTAAGATGCTCGACGTTCGCAATATTATACAATATGCAATAGTAAAGTGCCTTGTGGAATTGAAGTCAAAGTTTAGGATTTAATTTTTTTCAGAATTTGTTGCGAATGTTGTAAAGTTTTAACTATATTTCAATCTCTCGCCAATTTTATACGTCTCAAACTCCTAACAAGTTATTATAAATCTGTTTCGGATATAATAAATACTAGCTGCATGGCCCGGCGTTGCACGGGCAATCTTGAATAATGGGATATTCCCGGGCGGAGAGAAGTGAGATCACGTGAGGCCTTGGGATCCATATTTTCATATGCCCGGCTCCATTTTTTTTTCAACAAATATTGTCACTTACTTTCGCCAACAAATGTAAATATTCTTTCAAATCTAGTCTTTTTATTACTAATTTTCATATGCCCGCCTCCAGTTTATTTTTTTTACACATATTGTCGCTAACGTAAATAATAAATAACGTATATAACTATTTAAAGATATATGTTTAAAAATATCAATTTGTGTACAACCCCTCATCTTTTAGCTTCTCTTTTACAGGAGCTAAAATTCTGCTTGTTGTAATGCCGATATCTTTCTGAATACTTATGATATTGAACTGAATATTGTTATATAAGTTGCTCTATATATCTGGCTTTAAAGTTGTGAAAGAAAAATTACACTACGTTCCGCGCATGCGCAGTAAAACATTATTTACTAAAAATGCTCATAATTCCTGTAATATTCAAACAGTCTTTTCCAAATTTTTACAGAATGCTTCTCTAACATATTGTCATTTTTTCTGTCAGTTTCGTATAATATAACAGAAAACTCTGCATGTTATAAGCAAAAAACAGGTGGGAAAATTTGAGATTTTTTAAGAAAACCTTTATATCTTCCGAAGTATTGGTGCTGAGTTTACGAAAAGTCGTGTAAATATTACTCACATTATATATTACCATTTCTGAAAGTTTCATTTTGTTATCAGTATTTTCTGAAGCGTGGTGGGCCAAAAACGTGTTTGTCTTCATCAGTTTGTAGACGGTCCCCTAATTGCCCTCAGGACCAAATCTTCAATGTAAAATGTGAGTTATTGTCTATTCTTCACATGTCCGAAATTTAAAGGCAGTCAGTTAAATCATTCCGGAGAAATTCTAAGAAGTGTGAAAATCTGCAAGTGTCCGGATACTTTTGGGCATATAGTGTATTTGTAGTATGGATTATTTATTATTTTCCCGCTTTTCCGTTCCAAAACTTTAGATTTTCCTTCTATGTCGTTTATTAAATTTCCTATGACGATTATCATTTGTTTTTAATTGTATCGCGATTTATTTACACATATATTTTTGAACTAAATCATTTATCGATGAAATTGTCATAAATAAGACGATTAAGGACAAGATAGTTCTATTCCAAAAATATGAAAGCTTCCAAAATTTATTGGAAGAGTTGCATAATTGAACTTTATGATTGTATGAAGAAAAAATACTTTAATAGATTTAAGAAATAAAGTCATATATTTTTAAAATTTGTTGAATATGTTATTTTAGTTTTAGGGAGATCACTATATAATCTTAAACATAGCTAAAGTTTAAAAATTCTCACCATAATATTATTAAATCATCTTTACAGGTAAAACATGCACATTTATAAGTATAAGTTTGTTTGACATTTAGAATACAGACATTATAGAATTTAAAAAAATAATAATCTCTACTAATAATAAAGGAGAATGTGTGTGTGTTGGCGCTCTGCAGGACAGACTGCTGGACCTAGAGCTACGAAATTTGGCACGAACATTCTTTGGAGGGTGAGAATGTGCACCTCGGAGTCGGTTTTTTTTTTTTTTTTTGAAATTTTAATTAATTAAGCGAAATTTTAGCGTTTTACCTTAATTACTTCCAAAAATATTACAGCACAAAAATAACTTTTAAGCCATCTGAAAGAGCAAATAAGAGTCTATGTAACATCTATTATATACAGTATAATTTGTAATATTTTGTGCAATAAAATAGGTTTTGCGATTAAAATACGTTTTTTAAATGATACGGTGATTTCGTTAATTCGGCCGTTCTCTTGTCTGATAACTGCCGTGTTGCTGAGAAACTACTGTTAATGTATAATAATATGAAAGAAAATTATTATACTTTTAATTTGTGAATTATTTTATTAGAATTTAAGCAATATCCATAAAATAATATTAATAAACACTATGCTATTTATATGACATGTTTCCTGATTCACATAAGGTTTTGATAAGAAAAAGATCGCACAATGCCGGTTTAGTTTAGTTATTTTACGTCCCGTTTTGAAGCAACACGAGAGCTATTTTGGAACGGACCACATAATATTGAACCGTGGTCAGATGCCGAGGACGACACATGAACAGACACGCCACTCCCTCTCCAACCTCCGTGCCACACCAGCGGAAGGACATTTGGTCTCGACGTATTTAAGGCGCACCAGACCCACTTACACGGTGGTTTTTCGATGGAATCGGGTTTTGAGTCTGGAACCCTCCGGCCCCGAAACCGAGAACCAGACCACCGCCTCCTGGCAACGCCGCGTACTCTGCCAGTTTCTATGTTCGGAAGTCAGCTACAAACCTTTTAAGTTTTTAGGAGTGGCGTTAGAATCTGCCCGACGGAGCGTAAGGTTCTCCCGGACAAAGGGAGCACGACATGCTGTACAAGGGGAGGAGGGTAATAATGACCCAAAATTTTTTTCCCAAAAATTTAATCAATTTCTAAACTGAAAAATGTCAATATCGAATTTTTTTTGACAATATAATACGCCTTCGAAATTTTTCAATCTAAAAGTCACTAGAATTTTTAGTATCACTTCGATGTATAGGTTCGATAAAATAAATAAATAAAACCTTATCTGATTTTTTCCCAAAAAATGTAATCAATTTCTAAACTGAAAAATGTAAACATCGAATTTTTTTTGACAATATAATACGCCTTCGAAATTTTTCAATCTAAAATTCACTAGAATTTTTAGTATCACTTCGATGTATAGGTTCGATAAAATAAATAAGTAAAACCTTATCTGATTTTTCCCCAAAAAAATTTAATCAATTTCTAAACTGAAAAATATCGAGGTAGAATTTTTTTGACGATTATAATACTTTCTTTTTCTTCTAAGTGTAAGAGAATGTGTTTAGTTTCATTATATTAACGCCCCGCTTCGGTGCAACACGAGGGCTATGTTGGAACGAACCTCGTAATTTTGAACAACGGTCGGATGACGAGAACGTCATCTGAGCCGGCACCTCCCTCTCTAAACTTCCGCACCACACCAGCGGAGGATGTACGAGAATGTGGAAAGACTAAAAATATTTTAATGGATTTTTTTTAAGTTGCTGAGGAAGTTTCATGGTTATTTACGAGAATACTACAAATCGTTTTCAGTGCAATAAAACTAAAATGTCATTTTTAATTTCAAAATTATCGCTTTTGCTAGTGGTACTAATTTTGGGACTCGTTTTTTCATAATCCGAATTTTTAGATAAATCGAATTTTTATTGTAGTCCCGTCAAATTCGAATTAGCAAAGCTCCATTGTATGTATCTTTACCGCGAATTACTAATATAATAGCCCAGATCTGTCTCTCACTGATCCGGTAACGCTTTGACGTCACCAACAATAAAACTCGAGCCATAGCACTGCGAGACGTTAAACAACATTATTTCATTGTTAGAGCACTTAAATTTCAATAATTTTAAATTTAAAAAAGTAATTGTCGTTCTAATTTCAAATTTAATAGCTCTAAAATAGTGAAATAAAATTTGCTGTCGATTGATATAAAATTTATCTCGCTATGATCAATAGTTCCAGAGAAATTTTAAATTATATTAATCATATATTTCAAATTAATTTCCGTTTTTTAATAGAAAGTAGTAAATCACGTCAGTGTATATCACGTATGTGATATAGTTTGGATGCCACGAAGCATCTGATTATTTATTGCAATCGTGATGATGTAATTTGATTTGACGTTTGACAAGCAGAGAAGTGCTTTGTTCTGATTAGAATTTCGAAAAAGAATTCCTTTGAAATTTTAACTTTTGACTTACGTTTGACAAGCTCGGAATTTCATGGTTAAAACATTTAAATTTAACAAATTAAATAAAATTAATTAAATTTAATATTAATTGATAATTAATTATTTAAATTTAATGCTAAACATTTCTCTCGCATATATATATATTTAAACACGTCAAATTTGTCGGGAAATATCTCGAATGAAGAGGCAATTTGCACCCGTCATACAATGACGGGCAATTTTCTAGTATTTTTAATAAAATGTCCCCTTTCAATTTAACTTGACAAATGATTCAAGCGAATTAGAAATTTTGAAAACTCAGCTTAAAGTAAAAGCTTTGGTCATAGAGTGTTATATTGCCTCAGCCAAAAAGATATCTACGCATTGCGAATTATGATTAGTTTAGTTGGATGGACCTCGTAATTTTCAACCGTAGTCAGATAACTAGGTTGACACTGTCTCTGCAAACTTCAAAACTATAAGGCAGTTCTTTGATATAAGCAGACTTCGAACTAGCGACACTCTAGCACTGGAGCCAAGATTTTACCAATAATCTTGCATTGGAGCAGGGACCGATAAAGCCCAACCTTTCTTTTACATCATACAATATTTACACAGAGTAATATAATGGTTACAGAATAGATAAATCACAAGTTTATCGCATGTAGCAATGGTCTGTGGCAACTTGTGAAGGCCGCGGTGGCCTAGTGGTAGGGTCTTGGCCCTGGGGCCGGAGGGATCCAGGTTCGAAACCCGATTCCACCTAAGATCCGCCATGTATGGGGCCTGTTGCACGCTAAATCATACTTAGTGGCCACATGCCCCCCCCCCCCCCGTTGGTGTGACGTGAAAGTTTAGAGAGGGAGGTGCCTGCTCAGCTGCCGTCCTTGTCATCTGACCGTGGTTCAAAATTACGATTCCGTCCCAAAATAGCCTTCGTATTGCTTCAAAACGGGACGCTAATATAACTAGACTGTGGTAACTTGCTATTTATATATTCTGTAACTATTGTACTACTCTGTGTAAATATTGTATTAAGGAGAATGATAATTAAATTACATATTAATATGAAACACTTGTTTCATGATTTTATCCGACGTTTTCACGAAAAATCTACGATGCGGACCCGAACTGCGCTTTTCTTATGTTTTTTTTTTTTTTTCCCTTTCAGATCTTGTAAAAATGTTTTTTGTGCCGTAATATTTCTGAAAATTATCAAGGAAACACTCCAAAATTACGCTTAATTTTTAATTAATTAAAATTTCAAGAAAAAAGGGCCCCGAGGTGTACATTCCCACCCTCAAAATTATGTTGGTGCCAAATTTCGTAGCTCTAGGTTCAGCGGTCTGTCCTGTAGAGCGCCAACACACATATCGGCAACGAATTCCGAGACTACCACTTTTAGACGATTTTACACTGGAAAGGGGGTGTCGTCAGGCAATGAGTCATATGAGTGCATTTCCGGAATTCTTTGTTAGATCACGCTCAGTAAAATGTAAACATCACCCTTCCATTCTTCACTTCCCCCCCCCCTATTTTGATGAAAGTAACCCGCCCGGCGCATGCGCAAAAGCGCGGAGGGTTTCCGAATCCGTTGCTATACAATACACATTCTCCTTTATTATTAGTAGAGAGAGTATTAGTCCTACGTCTTAACAAGTGAAAACAGCACTGAAATAATTTCGCATTAACTCGTGATGAAACTTAACAATTACTCACCACAGTGGCGAATCATGGGGGAGGGCCATCGGGCTGCACCCCCCCCCCCTCCAGAGCTAAACCAATATTCTTTGTTTTGTTTAAAATCAATACAGCTGTTTGTTCCTTTCGTTAATAAAAAATAATAAAATTGTGACAAATTGCTTTCTGGCTTGACAGGCTCGAAAATTTTCTTACTTTTCTAGTCATTCCACTTATACTTGTAGCGTTTACGCGATCGAAAACAATTTTTGGCTAATTATCTCATTGTATATTTTTATTAAATTATGGAAAGTATTGTAGTGTTCATGATTCTTTTTGTCAGGTGAGGAAAGTCCGTAAAGTTAAAGTGTTTTGGTTTAATAAGGCATGAGGTTTGACATTCGTCACGACGATACAAAATTTTTATGACCTCACCCCCACCCCCTCACCTCAGACCTGTATCCTGGATTCGCCACCGACTCGTCATGATAATCAACTATTCAAATGGAAGACAATTTCAAGTCAATCCTTGGGCCCTTGGGCTTGTTTCATGAAGTTCAATTTTGTACAATTAGGTTCAAACGGAGACAGATATAGGACCGGTGCACACCAGCTGATTTGTGTCGTTGAGCAGTAAAATATAACAATAGTAACCCACGTGCCCCCTTTGTGGTTCTACAAGGGGAATGGCGGTTACTATTGTTATTTTTATAGCTTCAACGACACAAATTGGCTGGTGTGCACCGGGCCATAATCACAGTTGTATGAAGCTTTCTGCGATATTTGTTATTAACCCTAAAAGTTCCCTTTCATTCTTTAAAAAATGATTTAAAAATGTCTTTTGACTTTCATTTCTTGAATAAAACATGGGGAAAATACTTTAAAAAATCTTATCTTGTTTTAAGTATGGTTTATGGCTAAAAAACAGTTTGTTACCAACTGACAACACTGGGCTTTATTTCAGAAAAAAATGTCCTTGATATTATTCTATAATCTCAAACACAGATGAATTTTACTAAATAATAATACGAATAAGGAATTTCCTTCAACATTTGTAGAATAAAATATGATATTCTCCAAGTGTACAAACAAGGATAAAAAGATGCAGCCTCAAGTGAAAAACATCAATTTTTATTATTATTTTTTTTATCAGCACTCAGGCTGCCATCTATATGTTGTAAATTTATTTAATAAAATTTTAATTTATATTCTATTGGCAACAACAGGCATTAGAGCTTCAGTCTTATTCTCATGATTTTAGCAGACAAAATTGGGTATGTTGATTAAAGGCAACACTGGGCATTTAAAGGTTAATATATGCTTCTGAATATGTTCTTTCCACACGTTCCGAGTTCCTGAAAGATAAGATATCCTCCTATTTAAATGTAATATTGCTTTAACACTGAGTTCCTGGAACTCTTTTTTTCTCTCTCTCTAATATCCAATAACCTTTCACAAACTTGAATAACTTTCACTTTTCACACAAATTTGGGGAAACAAGATTCTATAAACCCTTAGGTTCAGTGTTTTCGCCATTAACAACATTACTTTTGCATACCCCCCCCCCCTCGGAGTTGTTACAGGTTGGGAACTTCTGGATTAGAGGAATAAAAATGTGTTAAATTATTATCCATTTGGACTGGACCAAATTTCAAAATCCAATTAATTAAAATAAGTATATTTTTATAGGATAGCAATAAATAATTTATATTAATTAACAAAAAATGCCCCATAGCAAATAATGAAACTTCTATAACTAAATTCACTTTCATAGAGATGGTGTGCAAAGTAACTATCAATTGAAAAACCAAATTTACTCCAAAAAGTAAAAAATATAATTTATTGATCGTAAAAAATACAATAGAACAACGCCAGTTACAAAAATGTATGAACTCCCAACAAATGATATATCTGAGAAACAAAACAAGACAACATTTTTGAAGAAATATCAAGCTATCAAATAAATAGAATGATGCAATAAATAAACAAACATGATGATATTGCATGGACAAAAATATCGTATTCCAAAACCCATTTGGCAGTGACAGTATGCTCAACCTGGTAACATATAAATAGGTTTGGACACAGTTCTGTAATCGGCTCCAACCACCATTTTACAGATTTCGGGCTCACCACTGAAAACTGGATCAATGATTCTCAAGTAGCACAACATGCTGCACAATATTTTTCAATATTATACGATATTAAACAATATTATATGATATCATACTGCATTGTCCAATATCTGTGCAGGGCGTAGCGAGAGCAAGTGGCACCCAGATCATAAATAGGATTTTTTAGCCCCTCCCTCTCATCATTGTCAGTGACTTTGCTTGTGTAAACTGTGTCTGGGAATGGTATTTTTTCACTCCCTCATCATATTAGATTTTAAAAAATGACATAAACCCATCAACGTTTTGCCACCATGGCCAATATACGGAAAATATTTTTAAAAAGTGACATAAACGCATCAACGTTTTGACACCATGGCCAATGGTGCAGAGAGGGTAAGTGGCACCCGGAAAATATTTCTAAAAAGTGGCATAAACGCATGAACGTTTTGACACCATGGCCAATGGTGCAGAGAGGGTAAGTTGCACCCAGAAAATATTTCTAAAAAAGTGACATAAACGCATCAACGTTTTGCCACCATGACCAGTGGTGCAGAGAGGGTAAGTGGTACCCGAAAAATATTTTTTTACACCAATCGTCATCAGTGGCTTAACAAGCGTACAGGGCGCCAGAAGTATGGCATTATTTTTACAGATCCTCACTATATTTTGCTTTAAAAATGGCATAAACATAGTAATGTTTTGACTCCATGGGGTCCCCTAAAGCTGGTGTCCAGAGCATCTATACCCCCTTTGCCCCCCCCCGGTAACTACATCACTGTATCTGTGTGCTACTGGGGTTGTAATTTGCAGTCTAAATATGGGCAAACTATAATGCTTTGCACAACAGACTACTTTACATAATCCGGTAATTAGTTTTGGGGAAAATGCAGCGTTAAAATTGCTTCTGTAATGTTTCACAAAAACAGTTTTAGCTCATAATGTGTATTACTTTTTCGTGGACCAAGAGAAAGTAGTGTATTGCCACTAAATTCTAACACCCAATTTTGATACACTCACACTTTAGACCTCCCCGAGTCCAAATAAAGTATTTTTTTCAAATGATATCTATCGATCACCAGGTATGCCCATCTGTGAATTCAATAGCTCAGGCAGCAAGATAGACAGATGAACTTGGTATGCGATCTTTGCACCAAAAGTGTAGATTTTAGTCGAATTTTCAGTGAAATCCATCAAAATGAAGTCTGTCTGTATACAAGTGAACACATTGATTTATAAATGCAACAAACTAGATGGATGAGATTTGGCATGTGGATTTATCCCCAGAGTTTCAGATCTGCATCAGAGATTGAGCCAATCTGGAAAAAGGAAGAGGCCCAAAATGAATAATTGATTCTCGTCACATACTACAAAGCCAAACACAAAATTGCGTCGAATTGTGTAACCAGACAAGAAAGTTGATGAGTGAAAACTCCCCCTGGTTTTGGAGTTTCATTACCAATTGCACAACTGTGTCCAATTTAGTATTAAAAATATTTCATTCACCATTCTACAGGTTGGTCTTCGTTAAACTGATATTACAAATGCACTTTTATAAAAACAACAAACAAATAAATTGGAAACATTCACAACAACGTAAAACTTAATACTGGGAAATAATTACAAATGTGTCATTTTTTTTTACAGCGATTTCGCTAACCCGAAAAAGTTTTGAATGTTTTTTGATTGGATTAAAAAAATAAATCCAGAAAATAAAGTATGTTAAAAGCTTACAAAAAGGTAAGGCAGATAAAAATCAGATCTATGATTTGAAAGACAATAAAAACTTAACAGCTCACATTGTATAATAAATCTTAATAGTTTGAGTTCATCCAAATCATGGAAACAGATTATTATTGCTGTGTTGCAATTAAGGAAAGTATTTCATAATTATATGAAGAAATTATCTATCAGGTAAAATGAATTGTTGGAAATTTGAATATATATCAAAATGGCTGATCTGACTTTAATATATATCCGATCATACTTCAAAGAATATTTTTAGAGATTATATCATAAAATGCATTGCCTTCAGATTAAAAGGTTGGTTTACGTACAGGGTACATCATAAATTCATTAAAAAGGAACAAATGATCATAAAAATTATAGTTTCCACAAATGGGATAAGAAAAAAATCACTTTAAAAAAAAATTGTAGCTCAAAAATTCACCAATAGAGGGCACTGAATCAAAGGATTTATTGAAGTACCTGGATGCATGTTTTTTCTTCACGCAATGCGAGCAGCAGCATACTATTATTACCAGGTCAAGCATTGTTGATTATGCTCTTTTACTCGTCTCCAGTAACCCTCCAAAGTTTTGCATATTTTTTATGAAGATTGAGTGATAAGTTGAAGCTTTAAGATGAAGTGGCCTCCATGGTCACCAGACTTGATTCTGGTTGTGGGATTTATTTAAGATTGCTTGTGTATTAATTCTGTACCACATCGAAGGAATTCAAAGATGCCATTCAGCAGGCTGATGGTGAAATTCACTCACACATGATACACTCAACTGTCACGACTCACTTTACTTGTGCCATATTCAGTGGTTAAAGTCATGTTGAACAATTATTAATTAAATATATCAATATAATTCAAAGTTGTCCTGTCTTTGCCTTCTAACACTCTCTTTTGGAATTGTAACGTTTTTTTAAAACAATGTAATTACTCTCGGAGCCTATTAGAGCAAACCACACTTGCAGGCCTAGTGATAAGGGTCATATTTGGGGCCGGATGGATCGAAACCTGATTCTACTGAAGATTCATCATATATATGTTTCTGGTGCACGTTAAATCTGACATCGTGGGTCAAACATCCTCACACTGGTGTGGTGCAGAAGGGTTTTTTTTTTTTGGGGGGGGGTACAAAATTAAGTATCATCCTCATCATCTGACAGCAGTTCACAACTGCAAAGTTTGTCCAAAAATATCTCTGGTGTCACAACAAAACAGGACATTAATAAATAAACTAAAATGCAAAAAAACTCCTTTCTGAGCATTTGTTCTTTTTTAATGAATATTTAAAGTTTTAATGAGCTTATGATGCAGCCTGTCTATCAATTCATTATTTGATGAATCCCTTAAGTATTGGTAAGCGATTTTGATTTAGCGATTTTTATCAACATTCCATCCATTTCTGGCACCAGCACAATACAACATCCAAGACGTGAACTGGAAATAAAACATCTAATCAAATGAATAATATAAGACAAAAAATTGCAATATAACACACAACACACTATTGAAAAAAATTTGCAATAAACATAACAGGCTTTTTTTATATCACTATTAACTACAACTCTGCTGTCTTACACATTATTGCTTAATGTAAATAAGAAGTTGATTTTAAATGCAAATACAGCATTTAAGAAATCCTTTTCTTCTCTTAATAATTCATTATTATATGATACTACATAGGACAGCAAGTAGAAAGCATATTTTTCCAGCACCAATTCATGGATTGACTACTTTCGCACAGATTGCCATTCATGATAAAATATTCAATATGAAGATTGTAGTTTGACAGCAAAAAACTTTCATAAATGAAAAATGCTTTTTTTTTATTTTTCCATAAAAATATTTAAAAAAGTGTCGCCAAAACCAATAAAACGATAAAAATAAGAAATGGAGGCTTAAATCTATATTTGTAGACAATATATTGCTTGAGAATTAAAAAATAGTTGTTCAAACTAATTGTTTGTATTTTTAAGGCTCTTTAAATTGCCACTTCCGGTATCAGAATTGCCACTTCCGGTTTATTATTAATGCTATAACTTTACTTGTAATTATAGTAGAAACAAAAATAAAGCATTTTTAGATACCTAAATGTATGGCCTATAAAATGAACAAATAAAACAAATTTCAAAAATTTTCAGCAAAATGAGGAATGTAGGGTAGTTGCATACCTTAATGAAGAATGAGACACAACTTTTACAAAGTTATTGGTTTGCAAGCATCATGGTTTTTTTTATTTTTTTTTATATTTATAAGTGCTAAAAGGCAGAAGTGACTTTTAATCAAGTTAAAAATCTAAAAATCTTTCCTACTTAAGCAATTCAATTTTCATTATATGATAATTTTTCTATACATGATTTTATGAAACATATTCCAGGCTAAACACAAAAATGCAAGAATAAATGTGGTTGACTTTTACAATGAACATTCTTGTAAGGAATATTTGTATAATTGCTCTTATTTCAGAAACAGATAATCAATTTTACTTACAATAATGAGGTTTTGCATTTGTTTAAGGAATATTCATTTTTGTATATTTTTCAATCCATTCAAAGTCTCATGAACAGAATTTATATTAACGTATATTCTTGGTATTAAAAATGAGTAAGCAAAAAAAGAATGCTAAATTCTATAACAGATTTTAAGAGTTGATGAAATTTTGCACTAAGAATTATCCTAAAAGAAGTTACCAACCAGAAAGATACCAATACATAAGTATTTAAATAATTCATGAACATACTAGAGCATTTGCAATGTACATCATTAAAAAAACAAAACATAGATTAAAATAATTAGGGATTGTTTCTGAAGTTTAAAAGGTATACTATAATGGAGAATTAATACTTATAAGTATAATGAATATATTTGGAATTCTATATAACATAATCAAATTAGTGTAAAATTCTCTTACGTATCAGTTCGAAAGTCTGCATCACTTGAAGAAAATTTATTGGCTATATCATCCAAAAGATCCAACTCATTGTCACTCTGTTTGTTGTATTTACTGATTGTATTATAATCCTGTTTTGTAAAAATTACGTGGCAAGTTGAACAACCTTGTGTAGCTTTACATACTCCTATTTAAAACATTATTATACAAATATTAACAACATCCATTAACTAAAAATTATAAAATATTGATGTCAGAACTTATTATGATTTTAAGATGAATAAACAATTAACTCTAAATTTACATAGCATTTAAATTATACACTTTCTGTTTAAAGAGTTTCAACACACATAAAACAACTTCCATTAACAGGGCACTTGGATTTCAACAAACATATCGTGTAAAAGTAAACAATGAAAATGAAAGAAAATTCAAAATTTCGCAAAATTGAACATTTGTTTTTATTTCATATCTAATCAATGATAGCATGCTTTAAAACATCAGAATATAGTAGCAAAGGCTCTTGCATACATAGCACACATGGAAATGAAGAAAGAGACAAGACTAAATCAACAGGATTCTTTATTTATACAGCAAAATTAATATACTTAATAAATATTTCCTTAAAATAAGCTCTATAATTTTTTAACATGAAATATTATTTTGTTGGATTTTAAATTTCTGCATTTCAATTTACAAGACATTTCAAGGGGCAAATCAGTTGTGATGGCTAATTGTAATTTTAAAAAAAAGCATTGGTGAAATACAGTTTCTACATTAAATACTTCACAAAACTTCTTCTTTTTTTTTTTAGCACATAGATGGGGTTGGGTCACAGAATTTTCTTTTGGGCAGAAGAGTCACGAGAGAAAATACTTTGCTGCTTAGATTGGACACTTTTCATTCAAGGATTTGCTTCATTTGTAGTTTCTTGCATCAACTTAATACCAACTAAAAAGGAAGTCTTACAAGAAACTGCTAATTTTAAAATCTTGCAGAGTCTAGAATAACATTCCTCAAACAAGTTCCATGTCATAAGAAAAGAAGTAAAAATTCTATTCCATAATATTTATATTGCTAAAGCCCACAGCATTAAATTTGTCATTATTTGTGGCATAGTTATTTTTCTGCATCTTTCAATCATTTTAAAGATGATTCTTCAATTCCTAAACCCTCCATGATTTTGTGCATGTACCAGGTGGAGTTGATTTCCTAGATTAGGGGTGAAGTGAGAAATGGGAGGGGATATGTTTACAATTTGCTTAGCATGACCTAACAAAAAAACTCTGGAAAATGAGCTCATCTTACTCATTGCCAGTCACCACTTTCCAGAGTAAAATTGCCAAAAAGCATTAGTCTTGGCATTTTAAAAAAATCAGTAAGCTGTAAATAATTATTTCAAACATCTTTGATAGAGCTTTAATATTTTACTAGAGTATTATTACATAATCCAGCAGCATTCTTAAACTACAGTAAATTCTTGATTATCTGGCATTCAAGTATCCGGAAAGCTCAACTAACCAGAAAAATAAGAAATGAGTTTTTCTAAAAGTTTTTACATCCACTCACTAAAATTTAGTATGCTCGCGCCCATGCTGTTCCATTCACATGGACAATTTATTTCTGAAATGCAACATCCGCTCCACATGGAGGGGTGTAGATGGAAAAAAAAGCAATATACAGTACTATGACGTAGACAGACTTGTTTTATGGGGAGGGGGTTCAAAAGCAAAAGTGAGAACTAAAAAAACAATAAAAGGTCCTCATCTTTTGCCGAAAAATGAGACCTAAAAATGAAATAAACAACCAAAAAAAAAAAAAAGGAAAGGGCACAATCGGTAAAAAAAAAAAAAAAAAAAAGCTTATGGGGGGTACTCCAGATTTTTAAGTTTCTTTCTTTTCCTTTATTTATTTACTGTCCGAATACCGGCAGATGTTGATTCCAATTACATAATATCACATGCAGGGAGAATTGGAGGCGCGCATATCGTGCAATAACCCTAGCGATTTTTTAAAAGATAATTAGTTTTGATATTCAATCTGGGATTTCTTTATGATCACTTAAAAGAGTTTATTATGCTTACTGAGTAGAATATTTTCCAGTTTTGTCAGCTATTTTTATATGTTTATATTTTTACAATCTATATATTTATGGTAAAAATTCAGCTACAGATTATACTTTTTTTTTATCATCAATGTTAAATTAAAATTTTCATAACATGTTTTGTAAATACAATGTTATGGAAGATACAGAAGTATTTTTAAAAATTATATTTAATGCACATTTCAAAATGACAAAAACATATTATTTGGCTGAAAAATCTTTAAAAAAAAAAAAAGTGGCTCCCCATTTTTCCGTCACACTGAACTATCCGGACTTTTCAGGTATCCAGAAATCGACGTTTTCCGAGCATGCCGGTTAGTTGAGCTTTTACCGTAGTTAGTGATGAAAGTACAATTTTCCATCTGCACCAAATGTTAGATAATTGTGAAATTCATAAAAAGTTCAATTTGTGTTAATCACTTTGTAATTAGCACACAAATTTTTATAGGTGCTTTTTAAAAAATTAATTTGCAGATAAAATAATAAAACAAGAGGTGTAAAGCTATATAAGCCAAATGATGTGGTATATCTCAATAATTCAGACACTTTAGTGCATTAAGATGATCAAAAAATTATTTCACAATGAAGCCACACCTTCCTCCTTCCCTGATATTTATCTCTTTGCTATAAAATTAATATTTGTTTTATTTGTTGACAATTTTTCATGGAAAAATAATTGATCAATGTAACAGTTGTCGGGACTCAATTTTTAGGAGATCCTTAATGTAAAACCTAGTTTCAAATTCTTGGAGTAGACATGCCCATTACAAATTGGAAAGATATTACAAATATACAATAGTCTCCTATAATGTGAATTTCTACAATGTTAATCCCTATGAAATGGCAAATATATTGAAATTACTACTTTCAAATAATGTAGTCCCCGGTAAATTCAGTAAATAAGATATTAATTTGCAAATTTAAAAATTTATCCGCTTGATAGCATTTCACACAAAAAATAATAGATTAGTTCAATAATAAATTATTGTAAATAATTATTTAGAGTGATATTAATAACAATAATTAAAATATTTGCATGAATCAAGAAAATTTCCATGAAGAGCATATTCATTATAATGCCAATTCATATAATGAGTAATGAATGCATCAACCATATTATACAAAAATTTAGTTTTATGCATAATAAACATTATCAACATGTGTGTATTAACAAAAATGTGCGTGTGTGTGTGTGTAAATTATTAATAATACTAAAATCTTTTGTAAATCCATTGATTAAAAAAAATTCTAAACAATGAACTAAAAAATACGAATAAATACTTTTCTGTCATACTAAATAAAAAATGACTTTTTTTAGCTATGAATATATTTACAATTGGCTTGTGAGGTTCATATACCACCCATCAGTTTATTCATACATGGTTGCAAAGCTTTAAGCTCAATTTAGTTAAATTTTTAACTTCAAAACTATAAAACTTAGATTTTAATACAATACCATTTCACAACTATAAAACATAAGATTTTAATACAGTACCATATCCTGGAAAATCAGGATCTTCATGAAGAACGGCGTAAAGTGCGTCACCAGTTTTTCCTTTTCTTTCTACACGAGTACCATCTACTTTTTCTAAAATAATAGTTATCCTGAAAAATATAATTACTCATTAAACAAATATTTATATTCATTACATAAGGTTTCAGTCTATGCTCAAACATGTTTAATTTCTACAGTTCTCAGTAGAACTTCGAAAAAGAAAGAATACAAAATATATTTTTAAAATATTACAAAATTAATTATAAATTATATATTATAATATATATATAAATTAATATTACAAAACATATATTTAAAAAAATGACTTCTGAAAGCTATTACAAGAGGAAACACCTTTAAATTTTAATCAATACATTGAAAATAAATATAAATCATCAGTCATAGTATACAAAAATGTAAAATCTTTTGTAGAAATGAAGCAAATATCAGTGATGTAGCAAGAGTAAATGGTGTCCAGGGCTTAGTTTCCATCATCCTATTCTCAGTCTTTGCTGATTTCAGGCTTTAAAAATGTAAAATAAGTATAATAATTATTATTATCTTTGTTGTGCCCTCAAGACTGACATCTAAAGCATTTACACACACACACCCTTGCCAACACCTCAGATATTTTTCAATATGACATTTCAAAACATTATAATTATTTAAATGTCGAGATCTTAATTGTAATACTATTTATAGATCAGTTCAAATTCATAATTCCTTTGTCATATAGATTAAAATAGTTTGCTTTCTTGAAAGCAATTTAAATTCATTTTTCAAAGTGCACTTCAAATATATTTTACTAGCAGTACGTGCACGGCGTTGCCCATGGCATAATGACTTCAACAAAATAAAAAAGCCCAAAGTTTTGAAAACGAAATCAAAACATGTATATATATATATATATATATATATATATTATTGATTTCGCCCTCGATTTTTAGTTAAAGTAAATGCAGGAACTTTCTTTTCACAAAAGATATCAGCATATATGTGCGACTATCAAACGTATAAAGAAAATAAATCAAATGATTCTTGGATCAATAAAATGAAGTAATTAAGATTAGCTGATGCAATAAAATTATCGAGAGTATGGCGTGACTGTCGCTTGATACCGCCAACAAATCGGATAGCTGAAATGCATTCTGGGAACTCAAGAGTAACCTTGGGTCGGTCGAAAGCTTCTTCGATTCGGATATGCGAGAGAAAATGTTTTGAACTAATCAATAAAAAAAATTCATAAAAAATCGGAGAAAAAGATATTTTAACCATTCTTGTTTCAAAACAGGGATAAATATTCCATTTATACCTAAAACAAATTGAAAATGATACCGTTATTAGAAAGTTGGATGCAAGAAAATAAGATTTGAAAGTTAAAAATATAAATGAAAAGTGACTACTATTTAAAAATTTTTCAAAATTCAGTATATTATGTTAAAAATTCAAAACGAACTTTATTAGAACAAAAATTGTTTGTTCTATCTGATGGTGCATTGATTGTTTTTCAACCATCATTAGAAAAGATACTACAGCCATAAACGTGCCAAAAATGACCCCAAACCACACAAAACATTAACTAAAAAAATTTCTAGATTACATTTTTAAAAGTCTGGCTTTGAGGTGCACCAAGTTACCATTACGACTACCTGTGTGCCAAATTTCATGGCTGTAAGTGTTATAGATTCGTCTGGACATCGCACACACACTCAAACATTGACTTTTATAAGTATAGAAGGTTTAGTGAAAGTAATTAATATTAAACAGGGAGTCATTTCCAAGTCAAAAATAGATATATAAATAAGAGATTTAGTATATTCTGTTATTTAATTTACTGAAGCTACCCTTGAAAAAACAGAAATTACATAGAACTCAATACATAAAACAATAACAACCATAAAACTTACTAAGTAAGGAAATTTAGCCCCTTGTCCTTTTATTATCTTCTTAAAAATTACAGTTTTCACATCTCTGCATATTTAATTATTCCAAAAAAATGTTAAAACATGAGTTTTAAAATATTAGTTTAATAGAAAACAGGGAAGAGAGATCATGATAAAAAAAAAATGACATATTTATGTAAAAATTGTAAGAGTAAAATAAAATTTCTTTAGATAATTAAACTTATACTAAATTCTAAGGTAGAACATCATTTGTTTCTAGTAAGAAATATAAGGTGTTGTTTAGTGAACCAACAGCCTCCGATTCCCCCCCACAGAAAGTCTAGCTCTTCAACCCCTCGGCATAAGACCGAATGGGGTGCTGCACTCCTACGATTGGTCCGAAAGAGTTCGAGTCTTGTTTCTGGTGATTTTTTGTACAGGCTTGCACCTCGCCGACTTCCTGTATATGAGAGAATTTGTTGTTACACTGAGTTTTTGGTCGTCTCTAGAGAGAGTGTCCGTTACGAGTTAATAAATTTACAGTTCACTAGATTAGAGTAATTAATGAGTTTGCATATATTAGCCAGGATTGCTATTGACACAACAGGTGTATTAAAAACATGCATCAACTTCCACATATCTATTATTATAAACACAAGTATGTAACCTATATGTTACATTTTAGTGAAATTCACAGCTGATTCATTCTGGTCATTTTTTTTTTATTTGAAAACACACTGAGAAAGGGAAAAAACATTTATATTTTAGCCTTCTAAAAACTCGGAATTTGTTATACTCGGGTACAAAAGATAAATGCTTATTTCGGTTATATCAGGAAAATGAAAATAATTAAATGTTTTATTTTTTGCAATGAAAGAATTCAGTTCCATTTTTTAAAAAAAAGTCTGGTAAAACTATTGATTTGTATTGTTATTTTGAAATAAGGAAAATTAAGCTTTTTAATATTTCTGATGCCCAGGACAACCATCCCAGATGATAGGTGCCTTAGTTTCTTCTAAAAAAAAAGCATAATATTTACAGTATTAACTTAAGCAAGAATCAAGTAAACATTGGTTAGGAACAAATTATGAATACATAAATTATATATCCTACGAGCTGTAGTTGTAAAAATAAAATATTTCATGACTTTTAATTAAAACTTCATGAATAATTTAAATTGTGCATGAACTAAAAGAAAATTTAATAGGTAATTTCAGAATAGTTCATGTCTTCTTTAAAAGAAAATCTTGATTCTTTAATTTTAGTAAAAGTTTCAATGGAAAATACCTCAAATAAAACATTAAGTTTGATAATAATTTGCACTTCGAAACAGAAAAAGCATTTTAGATATAAATTTCTGTTTAAAAAACGAAGCATTCAATTTGGACATCATGTTGAAAAATAAATATTGAACTTACCACTTCTCGTTACTGCAATAATACCTCTGATGTTTACTGTCAAAAAGCGAATCAAAATGTGTCAATAAATAAGAACTTTTAGTTTGGCTGCCAATTATTGCCAGTCTGGACGAACAGCTATAAAATCTACGGAATATTTTTTTAGATATTGCAAACATAGCCATGATTGTTCTGTCTCCAACGAATTGATTTACTCCACCCAATGAAAACCTGGAAGAATCATCTTTTAATGAAGAATCAATTTAAAAGTGGATTACAAAAATGAAGTTCTAATTATTTACAATCCCCACGGATCCATGTGCTTGCTTGGAAACATGTGCACAGTAACCGAAGTGCGCATGACTCTCAAACTCAAATGCCGGTTTGGCGTTGAATAGATGAAAAAATTGGCGATTTTTCTGAGAAGAAATAATTAATTCAGCCAGATTTGGTTTCAGATTCAGATTGCGAAATTCGACCTCTTAGTGGACGTGTTAACGTTTGTTAGGATTTAGTAAACTAGTATATTACGGAGACGTAATCATATTGTTGTCGCTTCGCAATGGATTTTTTTAAAAATGCAGTTGCTATAAGTATGCTATCTTAACATTGGTTACGGTTTATGTTTTTTATTTATGAATCTGAAACGCCGCATTTCTCCACTGTATGACCCAGGGGTGTAATAGAGCCAGAACGTCGTACCAGCACTAATTTTTTTATTAAAAATAAAAAAGAAAAAAAATGCAGAAAGCTCATTAAAACAGCGCGATTTTTGTCTCCCAGAGCCACAGAGAAAGCATAACTCCTCCTGTATACTTCACCATTCTTGATCCGGAAAAAAATAGACCCATTGCAATTTTTTTCTTTTTGTGACGCTTTTTTTTTGTCTTCCATAAAAAAAACAAAAAACTTTTAAGTGATCTTTATGAAAATGAAGGAATTAATTGTTTTATAAATCGCCAGTTACTCCCTATTATTTCTGTAAATCATGACACAGATAAAATTTTGAAAACTATCTACTCGGACAACGCAATCAAGTATTCAATCAGCTGCAGGGAAAAATATGGTAACCCATTTGGCGACCCGACCATAACAGCTTCTATGCATTGTGACAACCCTTTTTTATCGCCAAATGGGTTGCCGAATTTGGCGAAGACTCAAAGAGCACACTAAACTACATTTCAATAACCTTTGCTATGGAACTACCTGCTCAGGTTTTTCTGGAACAGTTAGCTCTGCATCTTATTGGAAGTAGGGGATAATAGCCATTGTTGCTTCAAATCCCATAACACAAATTCAAGTTTCGTACATTTCACACAATCGTTTTATTTTTCAGTTTTGTTAAAATATTATTTTATTTGAAAACAACCATTCTTTATTATTGTTTATTTTATACAAGTGTTCAATAGTAAAAATTGTAAATTTAAATATAGTAATTAGAAAAGTCTTACTATAATTTAAAAATATATTATTTATATTTATTTCTTTGCAAATAAATGTTATAAATTCATTTATTTTAACTGGTGTTCTTGTATACTTATGTTCAATGTTCTCCATTTATTTTCCATGGCCATTATATATATATTTTTTAAAATGTAAAATGTTTTACTTCTCTACAGATATAACCAAAACATTCCAAAAACTCTTTCTATCATCCAAAAATGACTAAAATGAAAGTTCATCTTTATCTTATTACATAACAAATATAATACCTGTAAAATTGAATATTTGTAGTTTCATCTTCCGAATACTGTCAACATTTTTGTTTTGTGTCGGAAAGTATAAAATTCGAAAATTGTATATTACTAGAACTGCATCGCTATTCTTATGACAGATTTTTGGATTGTATATCATAATCCCAATTATCTAACTGCAGTACTTGTACAGCATGTTTCTAATATTTATTTTTTAATAAGTTTATGTCACTCTGAGTAATTACATACTTTTTTATTTTTGAAAAATTTCATTAGAACGGCAAATTTTCGTAATGTCTTCAGAGTATGTAAATAAATGAAATACATTTTTCAAAACTTCAGTTTTAAGTATTTTTTTATATGTGTTATATCCGAATGTACATCACTTCTCTGTAGTGGATTAAGTTGTATTGTTAGATACAGTTGTGCAGCATTTAAATAAAATTGCAAAATCTCAAATGACCAGACCTGCCAATAGAGAGGGGGAAATCCTCGAGTTCCAGACCCAGGGGTAGACTGCTGACTGGATATAAAAGAAAATATAATTTTTTTTACTTATTTTCATTTGTTTTATTTTTATCCATACGAAATGGGACCTTGTACGAGTTGAATTATATTTTCACATCTTTTCTCTGAATATAAAACTCCCACATTTTCATTCTATTAACCTAAATTGCATAAGGTGATTATAAGTCAATGGAAATCAAAATCATTCAAAGAAAGCAAAAAACTAAGAAAAATACTCCGAGAGAATCGAATTAAACAAACAATGAATCCATTCTAGCCCACTTTATCAAGGGCCAGGTATTATATTCGAAATGGATTCAAAATATTTGGGAAATTTTTCTGTAAGAAGCTTGCATTACGCCAAATATAGCTTCTCTTAGCCCGAAATTTCCCAACAAAAGACAAAGAAGATCAGTACCATCTAATAAGCATTATTTTAAAAGAAAAACCAAACATAAAAATACCAATAAGATTGATTTAAAAATATTTGCCACCAGGCTGAATAACAGCCCTCATAAAAATAAACTTACCCCACACTTAGAAGAGAGATAAAAATGTACTCACTTTATTATAAACCAATGCGAACATCCCGCCTAAATAAGTAATCCCCCCCCTTTTTTTCCTTATAAATAAAGAAAGATTATATGTCAGATTTTCATAGCAATGTGGGACACGACTGGAAAACCAGAAGCAAGACTTCTGTCCACTGGTTAATCAACACAGTCATAATTCACAAGGGGATGGAAGGGAGGCCAGATTTCAAGTTGTGACGTACAGGAATGCCACTCTGCCTATTAATCCTCAGTGAAAAGTCAAGTGCCACTGTCATATGGTCAATACTCACTGAGTCTTGTTTATCTATCATTTTTAGTTCTTTTTTTTTATGAGTGGGTGGCCCTACAAGTGACATTAATAATCAGAGGTTAAAAAAATTACCCTGTTCATAATAGCATTTCATTATAAGTTATTTATTAAAATCATTATGCTAAAAAATTATTAAATGTTTTAATAGTAGTCAGAGGGTTATAGAAACGTGCTGACTTTTTATTATTGCATACCAGTAAATTGATTCCAATGAGAGTCATTCGCAATAATAGCTTCTTTCTCCAATGTACTTATTACTTTAATGTTAGATATCTTAATCACATTAAAATATTACAACTTATTAACATTAATACTTATATTAAGATCTTTAATTAAATTCATTATTACTATCAGTGGCATAGCAAGGGTAAGTTGCGCCTGGGGCATATGATTTTTCCACACCCAGTCATCGTCAGTGATGTAGCAAGTGGAAATGGCACCTAGAGCACAGCATTATTTTTTCTTCCTCTCATGATATTTCACCTGAAAAGTGACATAAATGCATTAATGTTTTGTCCCAATGGCACCCCGTCATCTACCCCCCCCCCTTTGCCCTATGATTACTGTTATTGAGATTTTGCTTTCCCTTTATTAAGACATTAAAAATTATTAGAAATTTTTTAAATGTTTGTTAAAAGTAATTTGAAATATCACTAATGCAAAAAAAAAAATACAGTAGATCATTTAAAACACTTGCTGTTATGTACAAAAAAAAAAAATGCAGTGAATTATAAATCTATAAAGTTTATTTAATGCTTTCAGTTGATCTTGAAAAAATAAATAATAAAAAGTTAGAGAAAAGTTATTTTCCCTCCCTCTTTACAATAATTGTATGAAAGAAATTTGTTGTAAAGATAAATGTAAAAGTTTATATATTTTTAATTCATGCAATGAAATTTGTTTTAAATTTCTTTTTTTTCAACTATACAAATTTTTTATATGCTCAGATAAACATAAATATACATTTTTAATACAGTAATTTTAATTAGTGGCAACTTTTGTGAAATGTGACGAGATCCATCGTATTTCCTATTTTAAAAGTTTGTAAGGCCACACAAGTAAAGTAAGGCTGATTCAAATAGTATACTTTCATATCACTTCATGCTATGCAAGAATATATGCTTTCTATTATGGCAGGGGATGCACCAATTTATTTTTATCTTTGAAATGAAAGAGAATTATCACTCACAATGATGAATCCAGGAATCAGGTCTGGGGGGTGCTGAGGTCATAAAAATTTTGTATCATAGTGACGAATGTCAAACCTCATAGCTTATGTAAACCAAAACATATTAACTTTACATACTTTCCTCACCTGACAATAAGAATCATAAAGGACACTACAATACTTTCGATAATTTAATAAAAAACACAATGAAATAACTAGGCAAAAAAATATCTAAAACACAAAAAAATGTCTTCGGCAGTGTCAACACTACAAGTACAAGTGGAATGACTAGAAAAGTAGGAACATTTTCGAGCCTGTCAAGCCAGAAAGCAATGTTGTCGCGATTTTATAATTTGCAATTTTACAAACAGTTGTAGTGATTTTAAATGAAATCAAGAATTTTTGTTTAGATCGGGGGGGGGCGGCAGCCTGGTAGCCCCTCCCCCCTGGATTCACCACTGATCACTCATTTTTCAAATAACTTTGCGATGTTATATATGATTATTTGATTCATACCAGATATGTAATATTTTTTATAAATAGTCATTTCTTGTTGACTCATTCAATTTTTAACTGTTTAATGGTATAACAGACTCGGTGTGTGCTGCCCTTGAAGATACCAGCATTCATAATAGAATAGCACTGTCATTGAACTCAAAAAAAAAAAAAAAATCTTCGATAATAAGATCTCTCTCTGTGTCCAGTTTTAAACTGGTTGGAGCATTCTCACCTGTGCTTTCTCTTATACTCACACAATATGTTGGGTTTGTGTTAAGCTTCGTAGTTTAGTGAAGGAAAACGAGTGTGCATTTTGGATCTCTTACCTATGACCGATTGGGTTCAAAATTTGATACTGATCTACAATTCTCATGATCAAACAATATACCAAAATTCATCCATCAAGCTTGTTATGCTTTTGAGTTATGACTGGTACAGGCAGTCAAGCTTCCTGTAGAAAGATGTCATTGAGAATATGGTGAGACATCTTCAATTTTGGTGTAAAGACCACACACCAAATTTCACCCATCTAGCTTGTTATGCTTTTGAGTTATGACTGGTACAGGCAGTCAAGCTTCCTGTAGAAAGATGCCATCGAGAATATGGTGAGACATCTTCAATTTTGGTGTAAAGACCAAATACCAAATTTCATCCATCTAGCTCGTTGTGGTTGAGTAATTATGTTCACAGCACAGATATGCAAATTCTTTTTGAGGACACGGGTAGGACTAAAATGTGGAGATTCAACAAAATCTAGAGATCAAATTTTTTAGCAATTCAATACTTTTTCTTTGTATATTTCATATATGAGAAGTAAAAAAAGAATGAAAATTGCAATACTTTATGCCTCTTCCTGTAGTATAAGATCATTTGATACAATTTTATTTAATTTAAAATATCATCATGATTCTTCTTAATCAAAGTATTTTGTACAAGTACCCACATCAAATGACATTCAACAGTTATGCCACTGCTATGACCAGTTTTTTTTTTTTTACAAAGATGTGTAGTCAAAAACTCAGAATTGTACTGCATGAATAATAATTTCAAATTCCATCTGAAATTTTAAAAACTCATTTGTATTGTAATTTCTTGTGGTTTGTTAGCTTTTGGGGGAAGATATTTCACAAAAGAACCCATTATAAAGCAAAACATTCATTTTAACTGAATATAATTTAACTTGAGGAAATCCTTTTTGCATTAATTGTTTTAGTAAATCAGACAAAAATCTATGTGCAAAGAGAAACATTAATGAAAAATATTTATTTATTGATAAATTCTATTAAAATAATGCATAATTAAAATATATAGTACACAAATTTAAATATTAATATAAAAACTTTTTACGTGATATAGTGAAGCAAAAAAGAAGCATAGAGATGAAAGGCTTCCTTTTAAAAAGTTGGAAAAGTAAATTGTACATTATTAATTAATAAGGTATTTCTTTTTAATATTTAGAAACTGACTGAGTCTATTTGAT
Source organism: Araneus ventricosus (assembly GCA_013235015.1). Lineage (NCBI taxonomy): Eukaryota > Metazoa > Arthropoda > Arachnida > Araneae > Araneidae > Araneus > Araneus ventricosus. The sequence continues at coordinate 27,692 of BGPR01006280.1, read as the reverse complement.
AATTATTGAAGAAGGTATTAGTTTTTTTTTTTAATACCTAAATCTTACTTTTTAATGTTCACATTCTTAAAAAAAATCTATTTAACTATATAAGTGAAAATAGTTCAGTTAGGATAATCTGAATCACTTACTTTAGAAAATGAAATAAATTCAAACTTGTGACAACTTTTTGATTTTTATAAAGTCTGCATTTAAAATTAACTTCAAGGAATTGCACTTGGTTGATATCTAAATTAACATTAATCTATTCTTTTTTAAATTTAAAAAAAAAATGGTGGGTTCTCATATAAATGCACACATTCTGTAAACAGCTTTAAATTTAATTAAAATTGTAAAAACAATACAAATATACAGTTTCTGAATATCAAAAATTAAGCTTTTCTTTTTCAAAAAGGAGATATTAGGGAAAATATCAAAACTGAAAAGACTATCCAACTATCTGCAAAATATGAAATATAATATTCTACATAATCTTAAACATTAAAATAACTTATTTAGTAACATTACTATCTATGCAATACCAAATGACAAACAAGCTAAACATAAAATATATACATGATGTTTTCAATAGAAAGCAATCGGTGGTAAATGTGTTCCTGAGGAAATTGCATGACACCCACAGATATATTAATAGAATAAATGGAATACTATAAGGCTGTTTTTTTGCTTCAATATTGCAATAAAATTCTTTTAAAAGCGCTTTTTCTTTAATTTATAATATAGATTAGTTCTAAATTTGAAATGAAAGGGGAAGGAAATGAACCACAATAAAAACTATTTTTATTATCATATAGGAACACATGGGCCATCCTGTACTAATCTTCATCAGGCTTTTGATGGAGTTAAGTCATTGGTTTCATGGTTAGAGGATGACTCAGTGAAGCCAAGACTCTGTCACTAGATTGTGAGTCATTGGTTTCATGGTTAGAGGATGACTCAGTGAAGCCAAGACTCTGTCACTAGATTGTGAGTCATTGGTTTCATGGTTAGAGGACAACTCAGAGAAAGCCAAGACTGTCACTAGATTGTGAGTCATTGGTTTCATGGTTAGAGGACGACTCAGTGAAGCCAAGACTGTCACTAGATTGTGAGAATTAAAAAGTAGCAATAATAAAAACAAAACAATCTTATCAGCAGAACATTTTTGAGTTTTTGATTATAAAATTTGATCAAAATATGTCAGCTTCTTAAAATAATACTTCTAATGGAATTGTTGCAAAATAATTTATGATGAAAAGATGTTATATGAAATACCACTGTTTTATTTGGCAACTTAAATTATTTGCTCATGTGTCATATGCGCATTGAATTATCATATTTGTTGGAGATAATCGGTCGTGCCGTAAGGGAAATGAAATCTCTGAGTATTCCTGTGCTGCAAGGTGGACATTTCCATGACGTCATTTTCTGTATGATGGTGGCGCATATAAAAGGCGGGCAGATCGAGAAGTGGATCAGTGATGTGGTGATTGAGGTGCAATGGATATGCAGTCGATTCGACCATGTAATCACTTGTGCTCATCATGTTGCTACTAGAACATAATGTTTTTGTATATAATACTTTAGTTATGTTTCTTTTAATGTTTATCGAGATGATAAAACCAACTCAAATAAATGCATCTTATTAAAAGGAAAATGGACTCTCTCGTCTTTATGCATACTCTGTTGTTTCTCTGTTTTCCAACTTATGAATTTAAATTGTCATTAACAGATGTTGTAATTCAATACAAAAATTGCATAGAATCCATACACATCTCAAGCATTTCATGCACTCTAAGTTGAATCAAATAGATAGCTCATTCCAAAAACAGAAGGTGCCATCCAATTAGAGTGTAATATTAAAAAACCCTCTGAATTGTTAGGTCATTAAAAAGTAAATAGGAAAAATAAAAAGGACTTGAATTAATGATTTCTAGTAGAAATTGTTATGGATGTGCACATTGCTAAAGTGCTGTGATAATCTATGAGCCTCAGAATTTGTTTTTTGGGGGGTGGGGAGAGGGGATTTTTGTGTTCATTTAAGTCATTCTTGCTAACTACTCTTGAATTTAACAGTAATAAAAAATTTGTTTCATCATCATGACAAAAATAATTAAAACATTTTTCTTTTTAGTGATATAGATTGCAATTTTTTTTTTATAAGGGAAAGAATGCATTTGCAGGAGTGAGAAAAAAAAATCATATTTACTTATTTTTTATTCATATATGCAAAATATTATTAAAAACCCCAAGCACCTATGCCTTTGATTGTTGCTTTCTTCCAAAATCAAAGATTCAAAATATTAACAGAATGTTTATATATTTTTTTTATCATGTTTTCTGTCCAACAGAAGTAAATACTCTTGCTCACACCTACAGGTACTTGATTCGGAAGAGGAAGTTTTAAGAATGATTGATTGATACATGTAGATTAACTCGTTGCTTAACCATGGTCACAACAGCTATGAAGTGAGCTTATGGAATTATTTAAAATAATTAAAAAAAATATTTCATAAATAAATTATATATATGTAAAAAAATCTGCTATGATATAAAAAACATACTAAAATTTTTAAAAAACAAGGTAAAATATATAAAACTAATTTCAACAAAATAAATTCATTGATCATGTAGCTCAAAACAAAGTTTGCTGACTCCTGTCGAATAGAATAATAAGAAAATACGTAACTGCTTCACTCAAATTCAACTTAATAAAATTTGAACACATAAAAACAATTCAATATCATTTGATGAAAGAAAATTTGCCATAAGTAACATTGAATCACCCTTCAATCAGCTAATTATTTAAAACAAATTTCCAAAGAAAAAAAAGTTCCACATATATTAATTGATAACATTTTTTTTTTTTTTTTGAGAGGGAAGTCCTAGTAAGCAAAAGTACCAAGAACAGTCATTAGCACTATTAGCTTAAAAAAGTTTTGTAATTAAAATAATGATCACATAAATATATTGTACGTATGATCCATATCCAACATCTGATGGCTGATGGAATATCCAGGTGCAACCAACTAGTAGTACAAATCATCATCAGTTTGTAAAGATGAACAATAAGTCAGCTTCATTTCTTATCCAATTTAGGAATTTTCAATACCATTCCATCCATTTCTGGTCCAAGCGTCATACCACATGCCAAACGCGAGCTGTAAAATTATAATATATACGTATTAAATAACAAATTTCTTCATTAGTCATCAATTTAACAAACTTTTGCTTACAAAAAGAAATGTAGGAACACAGAAAATTATATATAACAGACATTTGAAAAGCAGGCGCATTAATTTGGGTCACAAATGCAAACATTTTTCATATACCAAAATACAATGTTCTGAATAAACATGAGCTTTAACAAAACTATTGTCATTTCCGAGAATTTCAGAAAAACAAGACGTATAAATTTTGCATTTTGATTAGCATCATGCTTATACTTGTTGTAAAAAAGTACTACATAGTACTTTGATTTGAAAGAGCGGTTTTTGGAGGATTTTTAGCTATAAAGGCTATTATCCCCCATTCATTCCAAAGTTCTTTTCAATCCGTAATCAAAAAAAGAAATGAAAATTGCCATCAAAAGATGGGCTAAATTATTGCCGATCTGATTCGGTCAAGAGAAACAAAAAAAAAATTAAACTTTACTGTAAATGTTCATAAAACAATACTTCTCAAAATAAATAGTTTACTGATGCTGGAATATTTGTTATTTGTTTTTCAATAGAAAAAAAATTTTTAAAGTTACATATAACCTACTTTGAGGCAACATTAATTAAATTAAGTTTTTGAATTATTAAAGTTTAAAGGGCTGTAAACTTAATACTTCACAAACAATCCAATGCATATAATTAAATGCAAGCAAGTGAAAAAAATATCACACTAAAATAATGCATTAAAAAAAAAATCAAAGAAATTAAAATTCCCCGCCCTCAAAAAAAGAAGAAAAAAAAAACAGTGCAAAGAAAATAACACAGTTATTCTTTGATTAAAATAGTCTTTCTACAATTCTTTGAATAGAAAACTGCTAAAAAATTTTTAATTAAGGGAAAATAAATGAAATTGCATCATTTACCCTTTTATTGTCTATTTTTATTTCAAAAATAATTTTCTTTATTACTTAATTTATTTTGCACAGCTGCTTATCCATATACAAGAAATAATTTATTTGATTAAGTACCAACATGTGTTGCATCATGAGACATAAACAAAAGATTAGCTCACTTAACAAACTTCAACATAACATTTGGGCACAAACTATAAATGCAAGATCTACAAAATGATTATTTTTCAGCACTAAGATTAGATAATGCCTCGAGATAATAATAATAATAAAGATGCAGAAAGCAGAACAAAAAAAAAATAAAAGCTTGAAAAAGGCCAAATAGCATATAATAATGCACCAGAAAGCATTTCTACTTGAAGAACATAATCTTTGCACTATACGACAAATCCAAATTTAAAAGCTGCTTGATACTTTTGGAAAGTATAACAAGCATGAAAACAAGTAACTTTTGAAACTGAACTTTATTTTCAGAATTATATGAAGAAAAGAAATAGTTCACATTTGATTTTTAATTTAAGAAAAATTACTAAAAATAATTATTTTATCAGGAAAGTCAATTAACATGTCCGTGCCAGCATGTAGCAATGTTGGGCCACACTTGAAAAATGCAAATTTCAAAGCTGGCATGAACATTTTAATCCAAGTGATATTTTCTAGCAGGGAAAGGGGGGGGGGGGAATGTGACAGAAATCAAAATTTATGAATTTTCCATGTCTAGTAGATACCCTGTTTCAAGATATTAACTAACAAGAAATTTGAACAGACAAACTGGCAGCATATAGAAAGCTTCGAGAGATTCCATTACAAATTAATGATATAACATACTTTTCTAGATGTCTAAGATCTATAGAAAGTTCTCCACAAAATTAAACAACTTTCATTCCAAATATAGTTTTATTACATAGAATATCTATGAATAATGTTTCAAACTAAATTATAATCTAATATATCAATTACTAGACAAGTCAGAATTATATTAAGGACTATTTAACAGGACATACTAGAGTCTGGCTTTGTCTGCACTGTTGATTTCAGCTGTCACAGCCTATAGAAGTTCTACATGATTCTTCTATTGGTAACTATTACGATAAATGACTTGATTTTAAATTTCAAATTCTGACAATCTGGTGCACAAGCCTATCATGTAAAAATAAATCAAGTGGTTTCTATAGAATTTACAGCATCTTATAGTTAGTACAACTTAAACATCCTTATCTTACGTAGAAGTGGAAAAATCAGCTCCATCTAATACATCTGCTTCTTCTTCGCTTGGTTCAGCAAGTTTATCAAAGTCTTCTTCTGAAAGAATCACATGACATCCTCTACAACTTATACCTCCATTACAAGATCCTGTCAAAGAAAGAATTCAATTGGGTAGTTGACAATCAAGCAGCATTTCCCAAATAAAGGAGAAAATCTACACCTAGGGTGTCAAACTCAAATGATAACAGGGCAAATTAGGCAATGTCTAAGTTAATGTGGGGTAGGAGAAAAAATAACCTTAAATTTTTATATAAGTGTAGGTTTATTTTGAAAACACAGAAAAAAAAAGGAACAAGGACTATGGGAAGCCAATACTTTTTTTCCTGATGCTTGGCATATTTTCTCTGCTACTGTCTTTCATACTTTGAAGGATATTTCATACGTAGAATAAAAAAACTGATCCAAGGCCAACTGATAATGTCAGTAACTCAAGGTCTAAAAGGAGACTCATTTCCTTTTATAAGTGAAAAAAATTGCTTGCACCAATAAGTTCTGCCCAATATGGAAATAATTGCATTTATCAGATTTTGAGTGTTTCCAAATTTGGTTGGTACATATTTGTAAAATATAGGCATCTCAACTTCACCGAATCTTTACCTTCAAATCTTGAATCTTAATTATCTCCATTTGCATATAATAAAGTTCTAATTCTACATCTATGGGGCCGTTCAAATATTACATAAGCATGTGCTTGGTATTTTTTGACCCCCCCACCCCCTTGTCAGCAAAAATAAGCAAATCGCAAACCCCCCTCTTATAATTACGTAAGCAAACTGCACCTCCCCGTTCTTTTTTTTTTACAAGCAGTATAACAGTAATAATCTAATTTTAAAATTTTTTAGGGGCTTAATCCAAATAAAAACTCTAACTTCGGCTAAGAATGAAAAAAAAAAATATAAAGTTAATTTCAAATTTTCAAGTTTAAACACACAAAATCAAGTTTAATTTACTGTTTTGCCATTTTGTCACACCAATTTATTTTTTTCAAATTAAAGTGTTGCTAGAGTTCACAAGATTTTCGAGATAAAATTAATTTTAATGTCTTATGTAAGCATCACTCTTCTCCTTGTCAGCAAAATGGCAAATCACCAGCCTCCTTGGGTGCTTACGTAATATTTGAATGGCCCCTATTGAGAAAATTGAAGGAAACTTTTAAAAATAATTATATATAATTAGGAATTTTAATATAATTAGGAATTTAGAATTTTTAGGAATATAGGAATTTTAATAGCATTAGTTATATATAATTAGAAATTTTAAAAATAAGGCTAAGAAATTTTTATTAAAAATGTTGTTACATGCTATTATGTTTACTGGGTCATGAGTTTGACACCCTTGGTCTGTGAAATATAAAAAGAAGAGTTTATAATGAATGTATTAAAACATGTTTCTTCTAATACAGACTTTTAAAATAAGGGATGATGGCCTTTATCAAAAATTAATTCACAGAAAAACTGTTAAAAACAGACATTTGCAGTAAAAAAAAAAGTTAAATATATTGGAGAAGTTAGTGATTAATGACAGGCTCTTCTGTTGGTCAAAGAAGTGGCTGTTTTTAACAATATAAAAAAAGCAAAAATGCATTTTTTTTTTTTTTAACAAACTGTACATGACTTATTTCCTTAAAGAAGGAACTATCCGGTGTTAACATTGGTGCTTCTGTGTTATAGCAGCCCCTGTAAGTAACCATGAAATATTTGCCAAAACATCATCATAGTGAAATCATGGATGAAATCTGCTTGGCCAAGTAAGCTTGAGGGCCATTATAACATATAAGTACCTTGACATTATGTGCACATTCTGCAACATGAGGCTGCTGCACTCAGCATATTAGATGTGCATTTTGGCAGCTGTCAAGCAAACATAAAAGGAAACTCAGATATTTTCATGAGAAAAAGTAATTTTTATAAGTATTTGTCTCTCATAAAATAAATTTACCATATCCTCGGAAATCAGGGTCATCTTCTTCAACAGTTGATCTTACTGTATCCCCAACTTTTCCACTCCTTTTCAAAAGAGTTCCATCAGGTAACTTAAATGTAACTGTAATGCTAAAAAGAAAAATGTTTTCACTCAATATATAAAAACTTTCATCATACATAATTTAAATTGACAAATCTTACAGAATAATAAAGTTTAGTTCATAAAAGCAAACATTCACTCAAGAATAAAAACTTCTGTAGTTAATTTGTGGATAAAGAAACTTCAATTGATATTCATTAAATTTTATCACAAGTTACAAAATAGCCAAAGTTACAAGTTACCAAACACAAAAACACAACTCAGATGAATTAAGTTCAAGCAGTAAATCCATTTTGGTTGCAAACTTTTCTGATGGTTTTATGTACATCATGAATTAGTCATGAATTTGCATTAGTTCAACATTATGTTCATTGATTATTCAATAGGTTTTCTAACATAAGTATTGCCAGGATGACTTTTATTACATATATATCTAAATACATATTAATATTTGTTGAAGAAAACTCTACCAAAATAGCAAACTGAAAAGCTTCATACAAATAGGTATTTAAAAATATATTTTAAAATCAACTTGTAAATTAATCCATTCATTAGTTTCAAAACAGAAAGCTATAATGATTGAAATAATAAGTAACAATTTAAAAAAAAAAAAAAAAAAAGAGAAGAAAAGGAAAGAAACATCAGGTAAAACAACAAAGTTAGTGAATAAATCTCACCTTTCACTACAGTAATGTCTTAAGAAGTTAGCTTTTAATTGAACATTAGTCCGGGAAATAAACTTCGTTTGATTGCTTGCAGAAAAAATAATTGATCTATACGAATTATATAACGCTCGGAAACCTGAAAACGACATATTTCAACTTCTCCGAAAATGTCGGTCGTCACTGTCGAATGTCACTGCCATATGCCGATTTGAAAATGCCGCAAAATAAAATGATGAAGTCTCTTGCCATGTTTACATCCTAAACAGGGATAGGTGTGGGTGAGCGTCGACTCGTTTGGCGCATGTCATTTACCTTTTCTTTGAGAAGTTACTGATTTGGCGTCAATATCTTCTTTTATTGTGATTTGGCGGATATGCAAAATGCAGACAAGGAAACTCCTTCTAATCTGTTTATCGTGGTGCCATCTGTTGAGAAGATTTAAAACTACAAATATATTCTACCGTGTAACTAGAAAATAGTTTTTTTTTAAATAAATTTATTAAATCTTTGTCTTATAATGAATTCTTAGCGTTGTTTTAATAAAACTTGCTAAAAATTAAGGGTGTCATCAAAATCGCAATGTCTAAAGGAGGTATTTTAAAACAACAATGACAAAATTATTAATATCTATACTTTAAAAAGGCAATGTGTGTGTGTGCATGCCTGCGTACGATGTCCAGACGAATCTATCTCACTTACAACCTTGAAATTTGGCACACAGGTAGTCTTAATGGTGACTCGATGCACCTCGAAGACGCAATTTTAAAATTTAATTTATAAAATTTTTTATTTAATGTTTTGGTTGATTTTTAGCACTAATTTTTCAATCGAATCGTTTTGAATAATTGTGCGAAAAAAATAGACACACCATCGAGAAAAGCACACGATTTTCGTTCTAATGAAGTTAGTTTTGAATTTTTAACGTAATTTACTGAATTTTGAGAAATTTTTAAAAAATAGTCAGTTTTGCAATCGAAATCTTATTTTTGTTTTTAAATTTGCTGCATCCGACGTTCTAATAACACTATTATTTTCAAATATTTTCAGCTTATAACTGGAACGGTTCTGTCGTATTTAAAACAAGAATGGTTAAAATATCTTTTCTCGTTTTTTTAAATTAATTTTTTTCCTGGTCAGTTGAAAGATATTTTTCTCTACCGCGACACTTTTCCGGAACGTTGCTGGAGAATCCCAGATAGCACGTAAGTTTGCAGCAAGTTTGATTTTGACTTGTCATGGCAAAATTTGACGCGTCAAACTTGAATCGAACTTGTAGCAAGTTCGATGAGACAAATAGCGCCACCTCCTTTGCAAATCAAACTTGCTGCAATTTTGCAAAACAAGCTTCCTGCAAAGATAGCACAATAAAGAGATAATTATCTTTGTCTCTGTTTTAAAAAGCATCCGATTTTTAATAGCATCTCCTAGACCGTAATTCTTTTTTATTAATTCAATAAATCAATGATAATTTGTGAAAAAAATAACTTTTTTATAAAAAAAATTTTTGAAACATTTTCCATCTTTTTACTAAATATATCACTCTCACTTTAAAGAAAACTATATCGCCTTTTTCTTAACGTTGAAATTTTAACGTTTATAAACAAAATTAAATCTAAAATCAGTCAGTGTTTGTTGAACAATAATAACTACACATTTTGTCCCATTTTAAAGTAATTACTTTTGAACTTTAATTTCATAATTTATTCTACTAGCAAAACGTAGTTATTAGCGAAAATCGCTCTCTCTTTGACTTCAAATCATATTCTCAACTCAAAAAATTAATGAAATCCAGAAAATAGTTAAAAATAAATCGTATACGAATCGAATCGAACGATGTATTAGCGAAATCTATCTTCTCCTCTCAGAGTTCAACTGGCTCAATGGTTAGCGTCTCCGCTTCGAAACCGGGAGGTCGCAAGCTCTATCCCGGGTTGTGTTTCGTACTCTGTTTTTGCTATAATTTGCAATAAGTTTGCACGGCAAGCTTGCTGCAAGTTCGTTTCATGGTGACTTCGGAGCTTTCGTTAACTTGCTGCAAGCTTACTGCAATCTTGCACTCTTGTCATGACAAATTTGTGGCAAGCTTGCTGCAAACTAAAATTGCTATCTGGGATGTCATTGGCTGACGGTGCAGAGAGCAGGTAACGTCATAAACTTCAATTGAATGACTTCGATTATTATTTTCGGCAGTGTCTTAACATGTTTATGTCTCGCATATTTTATTTGCTTTATAATAATCATTTTCACGTTGCAGTTTTTTAATATTGTTTCGGATTAACGTACTCTATATTTTCTACAGTTGAAATGTCATTATCGCGAAGAAAAATAAGCGGGAAAATCAATAATGTGTATCTTTTGTTTTGTTTTCAGAACTTTTTCATGTCATTGTGGGCGTTTTATTTTTATTTATTTTGCTGAAGTCCTGATTCCACGAGCAACGCATTATCGATTATCATTATAAGTTAATTAAGTTTGAAAAAAAATAAGAGATCAACAAATTGTGCATTCTCTGTATAAACGAACAAGTAATGTTAAAAACAAGGATTTACAAATAATGCTCTCATTTTAGAGTTATTAAAGGTATCTTCGTTTTTTTTTTTTTTTTTTTTTTTCCAGCTAGAGTCGGGCTTTTTGTTGATCTGCATATGTAGCTCTGCTTATGATCACTGAAATCGAAGACTCAATTTCCAGATTAAATTCGATTTAATAAGAGGATGATACGGGCGTTTAGATTTAAAATATTGAGTACATGCATACGTTTTAAGAAAAATAATAATTTACGTCTTACTTTGATATAAAATCAACATAAAATTCAAGTTTTTCTGTCTGATTACAGTTATAACGCTGTCTCCTATTCCTGTGCCCGCAACCGTCGCATTTACTGAACAGTTAAGAGTAGGCAGATTATGCAGGGTGTCCGAAATGCATCTTTACACTTTTAAAAAATAATTAAAAATAAACAAACAATGTTCTTACGGGTTTTTATGTTCCATAAAGAAAATACCGACGTTTTTTAAAAAATGAAATGTAAGCTAAATGGCGCTACTTCAATGTTTTGCAACATTCTCGTTTCAAAATGGCTTCACCTCAAGAACAAGCGCGAGTTTGTAGCGTGGATTATGGAATTTAAATCTGCAACACAGATACAGAGTAAATTTTAGGACTACCTACAATCGAAGTCCACCTTCAAGACCCACAATTTATGAATGGCATTTAAGATTTATGACGACAGGTAGCGTATTGCCAAAACCAAAATCTGGGCGCCCTAGCAGAAGCTTCGATGACGTTAAACGTATTCAAGAAACTTTGCGTCGTAGTCCTCGTAAATCGATTCGCAGTACTACTATTCGTGAATGAATCGTGGAATGAAACATTGCAAAAAAAACTTTTATATTTTCTTTATGGAACATGAAAAAAACGTAAGTGCATATCATTGTTTGTTTATTTTTAATTATTTTTTAAAGTTTAAAGATACATTTCTGACACTCTGTACAAGAATTCATAATATCTCCGCTCATTTGGCAGACACTTCCCGTTCTCATTAAGAAACAAAATCTTGCTGTACAAGCAAGTACTTCGTTGTATTTCAGTATATGCAGCTCAAATCTGGAGTTTTGCAACAAAAAAGTACAGGAACAGTGGCGGCGATTCGGGGGGGGGGGGGGGGCCCCCTACTTTTTTCAGGAAAATTTGAATTTTTGTCTTATTTTAGCTGCTTAAGGGGTCTATTCTGGTACCCCCGGTTGGGTTGGGTTCCGTTGTTAACGTGCGGAACCCAACCGGAGGTACCAGAATAGACCCTTAAAACTAGGAATTATAAAACAGCAATAGTATCCGGGAAAGATAGCTGCTTTTGTATCTAAATTTTTAAATTTTGCTGCCTATCCCCTATACTCCCTGGTACTTTTAGAGGTCTATAAATTTTTTGTCCCTCCACTTTTCCCACCCGATCACCGCCAATGTGCAGGAAGAAAATTCAGATGCTGTAGAATGAAATCCTCCGCATCACGACGAATGCGTCGTCTTACCTGAGATATAATGTCATATATAACGACCTGAAAATTGATAAAATTGAAGATTACAATCAGAATCTGTCTAGGAATTTCTTCAACCAAATCAAGAGTCATCCTAATCCAATCATCAGCTATCAAACATTCTTCGCCCACAATGAAGGGAAACATGCCTAACCATATGCGACTACAAAATGATCATTTCCCATCAAAACATCCTATAATTTGAGAGTCTGAGATGACATTTTTAATCAAAAGTCTTTTATTGCAACCTCAAAATTAGTCAAACGTTTTCCAACTGATTACTAAACTTTACCTTATTAGCACAAGATACTACACGATACCTCCACGATGTTTGTGATACTCTGAATGCCATACAATATCGTGAAGGTATCGGAAAAATATTGTAGGGCATCTTGTGCTATTAGGGTATTCTAAACGGCTTCTATAGCCAGACTTAAATGCCCCTTAGCTAAATTTCCCAGGTTTTCACACGGTTCCGATTTATACTCAGGTTGAAGAATAGTGCATAGGCACTGTCACTCAAACGCTGGGCCGGCCCGAACAAAAGCGGGGTTTGGTGCGAAGTTGACTTGCGGGGCCTGAAAGAAAATTTCATACAGTAAAATAATTTATTGATTTTTGCTATTTATTGCATCGCACATTTTTTATAGTAAGGATTAAGGGAATACTAAATGAAAATGGCAAATAATTAAATTATTTTTACAAAGATAATACTTCAATCACACAAAAAATCGTTAATACATCAAATAACAAAGATAGTTGCTTCATAAATACAATTTGGAATACGACTTACTGGGATAAGTTTACATTTTGTGATTTTCTTTTTACATGTTTTAGCAAATGCGTTGATAATATCATCATAATTTAGTTTTTTGTTTAATTCGGGTTCGATAGATAAAATAGCTAAGGAGATTAATCGTTCGTCACTAATGCTGAGCTCAACTAACATAAGTTTTTAAAAGATCTTTCTGCAGAGTAATTGGTAAGGTCAGGCTAATTTTAGTACAGAAGCGAAATTTTAATAAAATAAATTTAATAAATTTAGATTTTTAAATATATATTGTAATATTTTCAATATTATCCTGGAAGGCAAAACTCGACGACAAAATTTTGAATTCGTTAAATAAATCAATGCAATCAATATTGGTTTTGTGAAATTAGTCAAAGGCGCCGGGCCTTGTACGCTCGCAACCCCATCGGGCCGACCCTTCTCTCTGCATATACGAAAACGTAGCGAGCTAGGTAAATGAAATTCAGCATGTGGTCTTCCCACCAAAACTGTAGATTTCTATAAAACTTTGGATGAAATCCGTCTACGGAAACTCTTTACGTCCTTTTGCTTGTGGACTCGATGACAAAAAAAAGCAAACAAGATAGACGGATGAAAATTAGCATGCAATTTTAGCATCAGAACTGTTGAACCATTTTGTCCGGTGGTTGTACGGGGAAAGCAGTCTAACAAGCTGGATAGTGAAAAATGACGCTTTATTCCATGATTATTCCAGAGCTTTCGAAGAACAGGTAACAAGAAAAACAGCACTTGTACAAACCAGCAACACAAGAAGACAGCAAATAACTAATAATAACAGAAACAGCACTAACAAGAGAGCTCAGTGTCCAACAGCTAGCCAACTTGCACTGCGAACAAGACTCCAAAAAGAGAGATTCCCTCGTTTGTGCAGCTCGATATTCATAGCTTTTCCTAGGCGTGACGTCATATGGAATTCTCTAGAAATATCTCCGTATCTCGGTTCCTAATAGAGATAGAACCATAATGCTCGCATTTTCTAGAGGCTTTATTTTGTCGCCAAATCGCAAAATGGTCACCAAGGTAGGGGATCATTGGCTGGCATCCAATACGTAAATCTGTAAAACTCTCTTTCCAACCGCAAGTTTAACATTGCAGGGAAACTGCATTGCAGATTCGTAACAATATTTTGGTCCTAATGTGTCTATGGGTTAATCCAGTTGTTCCCAAAATGTGGAGTCTAGACTTCCTCACAGGGGCGCCCAGAGATATAATTCGTAGGTTCATAGATTGAAACTCAAGCGTAGCTGTTGCGAACTAGTAACTTATCACAACTTGTTACCTGGTTTCAGAAATATTAATATTGATGAATTTGTATTGATTCCAGATCCATTTAAAACCACTGTATCATACGTTTTCACTGCGAAGAGGATAATCTGTTTGGGGTTGTGTCGTTACATTTCATTAAAAAAAATTTTTGCAGCATGGAATTAACAAGTTTTTATTGAAGAATAGATGAATATTCACTCCGAAGTGCTGAAAGGTCAGACAATTTTAATTCCAGTTGCTGCTCCTTATTTATGTGAAGCTGGATTTCGTAAAAATAAAGTACCGCGCGAAAGTGAGAGTTTTCGAGTTTTAATTCCACGATTTTAAACCAGCGGGAGTGGTCTCTCCTAAACTTTCTCGTATACTCCTTAAGAAAGGTGTCATTTTCCCGCACCCTCGCGCGGCTAAAAATTGCAAAACTTCTGTACGCCCAAGACGCACGAGTTTCCCTCAGAGAGCTCCAAAGCTGAAAGGGGGGGGGGGGGGAAGCAGAACGGAATAGCAGAGATGAAGCGTGCCATTACGCGATAACAGTCTTGCGTCATTGTGTGATGAGAAAAGACGAATAGGCCATTTGAATAGGCGATTTGAACACCTTTCTTTAACCGATTGAAACGAAAACTGGGCACTGATCTACAATTAATGTTAGCAGACTTCGTACCAAATTTTTATTTATCTAAGTCATAAGGTTTAGGAATTATCGCGTTGACAAGTATGCGATTATACCGACCGACAGACAGTCGACCCTTTGATGTATTTGGTCCAAAATTTGATATCGATGATAAAACTGTGTACCAAATTTTATCTATCTGGCTATTTAAGTTTTTGAGTTATCGTGTTCACATGAACACGGACACATAGAAAGACAGACTTTCCGTGGATGGATTTTAACCAAAATTTGACAGAAACCTACAAATTATGTATAAAGGTCACATACCAAATTTTATCCCTCTAGCTTTAATAGTTTTTGAGTTATCGTGTTCACAGATAGACAGACAGACATAATTCCAAAATTGTCTTTTTCGGACTCAGGAGGGTCTAAAACGTGGAGATTCATCAAAATCTCGAGTTCGAATTTTTTGAACATTACAGTATTTTCTTTTTGTATACTTCGTATATGAGAAAGTAAAAAGGTAGCGGTCAACAGGACATTCGAACTGATTATTTATTATATTTGTTCAATAAAATGTGTTCTATGTGTTTAATTTATTTTTTCGTTGCCTTAATAAAATTCAGTATTTTGCAAAAAAAGTATTTGTTGTTGTTTCACACAGGGCGCCTTGGGAAAATCTGGCTTCAAAAAGGGAGCAGAGGTTTGGTTTAATTATATTAACGCCCCTTTTTAAAGGAACGCTAGGGGTATTTTTGGACAGGCCTCATAATTTTGAACCGCCGCGGTCATGTGACAAGGACGACACCTGAGCTGTCACCCTTTCTTCAAACTTCCGCACCACACCAGTCTTCCCCTCTTCCTGTTACTAGGCCTTACACACGTTTGGGAGGGCCGAGTCGAAATGGGTGTGTGCCCTTACCAGCGAGAGAACGTTTGACACTACGTGTGATCTAAAGTATAACAGGCACCATTCGCGGCGAATCTTCAGTCGAATCAGGTTTCGAACCTGGTACCTTCCGACCTCGAAATCAAAACCTTATGGGCGCGGAGAATCGGAAAGGTTGGGGAGCCACTAGGTTAACCGCCTGTACATTTGTAGGTATTTGAACACGAAAACATAATAACGCAATGACTTAGATGAATTAAATTTGGTATGTGATCTAGTCACTGAAACTATAAATTTGTTATCAAATTTCAGACCCAATCGGTCGAAAAGAAGACGTCCAAAATGATATCTCGGTTTTCTTTATTATAACTATGGCGGCCGTGGTGATCTAGTTATAAGGGAGGACCCGAGGTTCAAAACCCCATTCCACTGAAGATCCACCGTGTATGGGGTCTGTTGCCCGTTAAATCATATGTAAAGGGCCAAAGGTCCTCCAGTTGGTGTGGTGCAGGAGTTTGGAGATGGGGTACCACCTCAAGTGTCGCCCTCGTTTGACCGCAGTTTAAAATTATGAGGTCTGTCCCAAAATAGCTCTCGTGTTGCTTCAAAACGGGACGTTAATAAAATTAAAGTAATTATTATAATTATGAAATACAAAACTCGCCCAATCGCTGTAGTATGTGGAAAGTCGAGGGGAAGAACAATCTTTTTCTTCTTTGGCATATCGCCTGTGTATTTCGCAGTTACATTTTGAATAATCAAAGGCACACAAAAATTGCAAAAGAATCTGTCATGTCTCTTAAAACTGTTATCAATTTCTGCTAATGCGTGCAAGCATATACCCAAACTAATTACTAACTGCCCAAAATTTCTTATATATATATTTTTTTTTTGTTTTTGTTTTTCAATAAAGAACTCAACAAAACAAAATAAATAGTAAGATGTTGGAATTCCGTCATTGTTTATTGCAAGAATGAAAATAAGTTATATTAACAATAAAACAATTGTTTCTCAATAGAGTATTATTATTTGTAACAGTATGCAACTATTTTACGATTGAGGATTCAGTGATTTGTTTCATTTGATTATTATATCACTGCGAATATTGTGTGATCTACTGCGTTAAATACTTCTTTTGCGAATTATAAGAAATTATTTGAGAGAATTAAGATTTTCTTTCTATATTCTACCTTTTTGAACTATTTTTGAAAGAGGCAATGGGAATCTTTCGAAACCTGATCTATAACATGTGAGTAAATTTTTTATTTTTCATCCTTTCATTTCAATTTTTTTCCCTAAAAGTTTCTCTTCTTTTGTAAAAATATTGAATATACATTATTAGATAGCACTTAAGAAAGCTCAAAGAATTCATTTTTTTTAAAAATTAGATCCTTTTCTTAAATGAATGAAAATCAAACTTCGTATTAAATTCAATATCAAAAATTAATCTTTATCTATTTTAATAAAATTATGTTAATTTTATTAAATCGCTATTTATTCATCAACATTTACATAATTTATAGGCTGCTTTTTCTTTAAACTAATCACTGTCGGACATATTAAGAATGACGTGTCCTAAGTAGAAAAAAATTTTAATCCTGCACTGCACGTTTATTTTATTTTATTTATTTTTGAACAAAAGCTACACAAATCTCTATAAATAAGTGCCAAGAATGCTTGAAAAAAATCATATATTTTTATTCAGAAGTTAATTTTTCTATTGAAATAAGTTAATTAAAAATTTAATTGCTTATTTAAATTTTTATGTACAATTCTTTGCTTTCCAAAATATAGTCAGCAAATAATTGCATTCTTCAGTTATTAAATGATTCAACATCAGTTCAAAAAAAGTTATACTAATATGAATCACCGCGCAGTTGCAGGGTTAAAAGAAATCACACAATTTCTTAAAATTTAATATTGCTTAGTTACTGATGTGATTTTTAAATGTAATTTCTAAAAATGATGAATGCCACTTTTAATCAATTGACATCACTTTTAATCAATTGGCATCACTTTTAATCAATTGACATCACTTTTAATCAATTGGCATCACTTTTAATCAAATGACATCACTTTTAATCAAATGACATCACTTTTAATCAAATGACATGACTTTTAATCAATTGGAATCACTTTTAAGCAATTGGCATCACTTTTAATCAATTGGCATAACTTTTAAATAAAATTCGTTAATTGAGATGAGGAGACGAGCTCGTTTGTAGCAAATGTAAATGTAGCAAAAAAAAGGTCGTTTGAAACAAAAGCTATTATTCGAATTATATCAATCAGTCCATATATTTGGCGTATCATGACCAAATTTGTCCTCTGCGCCAAACACGATGGCGTAGCGAGGGAAAGTGGCGCCCAGATCATAATATGATTTTTTCGCACCCCATCATCATAAGCGGCTTAACTTATGAAACGGTGCCCGGAGCATGATATTTTTTCGGCAACTTGTCATATTCAACTTTAAGACTTTAAAGTACGCTTTTTTCAAATTTTTTTTGGAGACAGTAATAATAAAATAAATAATTGACTTTATTTTTAGATTATATTAATAAATAGATTCCGATTTAAAAACGTCATTTTAGCAAGAGCTATTATTTAAATTTTTTTTTAAATTGAGATTTTTAAAGTTTTTTTAAAAACTCTTATAAAATCCTTAATTTTTAATATTTTTTAGTTATTTCAAGTGAATTATATTTCTTGTATTCTTGGGAACAAAATTTATCATGTGATTCATGATCTGACTCTTTTAATTTTTGATAATTATTTTTTGTGAAAAAACATGAGCATTTTAAAAATATCAACTTTGAACTTTTTTTAAAAAATAACTAGAACTATCAGGACTAAATCCATGCTAATTCTTATAGAACATATATATGAAAGTATCTACAAAGATTTCAAGACTCTGTCTTGAACAGAAAAAAAGCCTTAGGGAATAAAAAACATTTGCATCGACAAAAATAAAAGTATGAGAAAAATGCATTTCAAGTTCGTAAAGGCATGAAATAAAAACTAATAATGCTTGTAGAGCTCTAATTTTTTATTACGTTATTTCCCAACTTATAAAATGCACTAAAACACTAATTTAACTCAATATGATTGAATATATTTTTTCTTATTTGAAATATTGTGTCATTAGTCTGCCAGCTCTTCAAAACATTTTGTCTCTTAACAAGTCGATAATTTTTCGGTAGTGGCATTTTCTGAACAGAAAAATGAATAAAAAACAATAATATTGTACTGCAAAGCTTCTAAATAAAATAAACTTTGAGTAAATATTAATATTGGTCTTGGAAAAAGTCGTTTTTATGGATATCAGTTAGGTAGTAATGAGAGCTCAATAAGAATGCAGAATATAAACAAACAGAAACAATTTGGGTAGTGAACAATGAAATTATGATAACCATTTCACCCAAGGAATTGAATTGTTCACAAAATATTTTTATATTTTATTTTATTTTAAGAATGGGAAAATGCTTCAAAATGAAAACGAAACTAACCACTTTGAGATTGACAACACTCAGAAAACTTCAAAATCTTTAAAACTATTTTGATATCAGATCTAAAATTTGGAGCCAAGTTTCCCAATCATTTGGGCCATCGAAAAATGCAAAAAAAAATTTTTCGATATTTTTGTCATTTTTAGGGTACAGTGTATCCTTAAAAAGTGATATAAATGCATTTACCGTTTTGCTACCCTGCCAGTGGCGTAGCGAAAATAAGTGGCACCCGGGGAATAATATGATTTTTTTAACTCCAGTCGTCATCAGTGGCTTGACAAGTGTAAATAGCGCCGGGGCATGATATTATTTTTAGATTCCTTAACTTTAAAAAAAATGCCATTAAATATAGTAATTTTTTTTTCATGGCCAGAATCGACCCGAAGTAACTTTATCAACCGGGCAGGCAATAATATGGCGCCTTTTCCAACGTATTTTTTTATATTCTCTAGTGTCTGCATTCTAAATGTCGAAACACACCATTTCGTAGAAATATGCATGTTTTACCAGCAAATATGACTTTGTAATATAATAGTGAGCATTTTTAAACTTCAGCTATATTTAAGACTAGCCGTCTTCACCAGCTTGACGGCCGGAAAAAAATTTCAACTGAATCTCTTATGCATAATTTTATATTCATGGTTCCCTTAACAAAGTAGTTTTAAAATTCAAATTGCTGTAGACATTTAACGCTATTTTTACTCTTATTTTTTTTAATTAATTAAAATTCTAAGTAAAATTTCAAAAAACGGCTCCGAGGTGCACATTCCCACCCTCCAAAGAATGTTCGAGCCAAATTTCGTAGCTCTAAGTCCAGCGGTCCGCCCTGTAGAGCGCCAACACACAGACACACACACATTCTCCTTTATTATTAGTAGATATTATATATACTGTTCAGCAACGGATTCCGAGACTATCACTTTTAGACGATTTTACATCGGAAAGGGGTGTCAGGCAGTGAGTCATATGAGCGCATTTCCGGAGTTCTTTGCTGGATCACGCTCAGTAAAATGTAAACATCACCCTTCCATTCTTCACTTTCCCCTATTTTGATGAAAATAACTCCGCCCGGCGCAAGCGCAAATTCGCGGAGGGTTTGCGAATCCGTTGATAAACAATAGTGGTCTTAATGAAACTAAAATAATATATTCAACATTTTTTAAAATATACGACTTTATTTCTGAAGTCTATTAAAATATTTTTTACATCACACTTCTGCTTTGGCGCCACGGGCAGTTGCCCGGTTTGCCCGAGCCTCGGGCCGCCTCTTGCCAAGGCGCCCCATAAAACTGGCGGCAGGGGCACCTTTACCCCCCTTGGCCCTACCGGTAGCTATGCCACTGCTCAAACAATCAATTTTTATTTCTAATGCATTCAAAATGCAGTGCAAATCTAAAACATGCAGATAAGTGTCAGAAAAAAATATATATGTTATAATTTTTTCTGATTTTTGCATGTATATTCTGATTATTGTTTGTATACAGGAAGTTCGCTCATGGAATAAGTTAAAGTTTTAAGATTCAAGTTTAATATAATTTTTGTAATGATTTAAACGTTAGATCGAACTTTCTTTTTTTGGAAAAATAAGAAGTCTTAGATTAAGATGCAAATTTCACGGAATAACTTTAAAATTTAAAAATATTCATTGGACAGTTCACTGTAATTTGAAACCAACAAGCCTTTCATTATATCTCAATGAATTCAAAATTGTTTGACATTATACAGTGAAACCTCGGGAATCCCAACCCCAAGAATCCGAAATTTCGGATAATCCGAACATCTTTTTTTTAATTTTCTGAAATTTTTTTGTTAAAATATGAAGGAAGATAACAATTAGGAATCAGAAACAAAGCTGATGTTTATTCCTATTTTAAAAGAAACATTTGAATTGGTATTTAAAAATGAATGCAGTACCTTAATTAGTAGAAACAAAATCGGTTATCTTCTTTTAACGTGAGGCTGCTTGACAATGTGAATCGCAGCTAGCTCTTTTCGTACTCTTTTACAGAGTACCCAAAGTCAATACTCTACTTCATTTGGTATATCAAGAGTATTTTACCGATTTGTCCAGATAATCTGAATTTCCCGGAATCCGAACAGAGGTCATCCCCAATTAATTCGGATTCCCGAGGTAGTCTGATTCATTTATAAGTATTTTATCTGCTTTTTAAAGTTATTTATAGAGCATGTGCAAAATTTATTCCTCAATTTTTTACAGTATCTACAGCTGCAGCAAAACACCAAAATGCAAACCGAGACCCACTATAACTACCTGTGGCGATCTTCAAAATTACCTGCAAGCTGAAAGGAAACGCTTTTCGAAAGCCAAACGCAATTATCAGCGTGTCAAAAGAGACAAAGCATTGCTTCGTTTGGTACACCATGAAAGATTCGAATTTTATTTTTAACTTCTGAGCCTCGCCAATCGCATATTAGCGCAATCTAGTAATTTAAACATCAAACTTAAAAGTACGAAAAAAGCCAAGATTGAATGGTTACTCGGATCAAATCAATAGTGGCACTTCATTTCTCGAAACTGTAAATTGGAAATAGTTGATATAATCGCTCAAATATTAACAGAAACTATTCTCCGGATCTCAGTTGTTTACTTCATTCAAAAGACACATCAGCTCTCAAGTATCTGATTAAGTATCATGTATCTATCCGCTTTTTGGAGAAAATCATGAACCTAAGCGGACAAATGTATCAAGATTGATTTTATCGTACTTCATTCATCAGCTGCAGTGAGAAGGCGGGTCAAATATAGACTAATATTTAACCTCTTAAATGGTAACAACGTATCTACGCATGTAGCTTCTGTTAGCAATATAATCTCAAAGATTGTGGACGCTTCTATATACTGGAAGGAAAATTTTCTATTGCTCTTTACTCATTTGTTACATAAAAGAGACTGACGGAGCTTCGCATAGGTGTTGAAGATCCGAAATGATACAACGTATATCTTCTGGAAGCAATATCATTCGATCTCTCATCACTCATTTGTTACATAAAAGAGACTGACGGAACATCGCGTCGGTGTTGAACATCAGAAATGATAGCAACACATCTTCTGGAAGCAATATTGGTTGATCTCTCATCACTCATTTGTTACATAAAAGAGACTGACGGATCTTCGCATAGGTGTTGAACATCAGAAATGATAGCAACACATCTTCTGGAAGCAATATCATTCGATCTCTAACCACTCATTTGTTACATAAAAGAGACTAACGGAACATCGCGTAGGTGTTGAACATCAGAAATGATAGCAACACGTCTTCTGGAAATAATAACGTTCGATCTCTCTTCACTCATTCTAAGAAATTCTTCAAAGTCGAAGATTACCTTTCTTCTGTTCCATTTGTCTGCCTCTGACTACTGCTCTCTCATACCGTGGACTGTGTTGTTCATCCCGATTGTGACTTTTCACACCTCAACTGTGACTTTAAAACCTCAAATGAATATTTTCCATGTATTACTGAAAACTCGCCAAATTTGTGAACAGAAAATAGCATCAAAATATGCTCTTCAAAGCTGTAACCATCAGGAAAGACTATGAATGCTTACCGTCCAAAAGAATGACCACCGGACAGTTGGTGGCGCAGTAATTTCGGGCGGGCAGGCGGGCGGGGAACGAGAGTAGCCCACCTCGTGGTGTTCCCCGGGCAACGGTGCAATCGTTGGATTGCAGCGGCAAAGAGGCTACTCAAAATTTTTGAAAAGTATTGCAACTTGCTTTTCTTGAATATGAAAGAATATTGTTACAAATCTGTGAAACCATTTTCGCTGTAATGTTAGTCTTGTGGTTGGATAGAGAGTTTTACAGAGACTCTTAATGGTTTCCAGGCCAATGACCCCGTCTTTGGCGACCATTTGGCGACAAAAATGAAGGTTCTAGAAAATTCAAGAATCATGGCCTTATTCTCATAGGAACCCGATATCTGGATTTTTCTAGAGAATTCCATATAACGACACTCCTTGTCGGAAAAGCTATAAATACCGAGGTGCTCAAACGAGGGAATAATACCCAGGTAGCACAGAAATATTATATAATATTTGCACAATTTTATACAATATTATGAACACCGAGGAACACCGAATACTGTAATAAAGTATTGTATTGTATGTATCAGTATTTCCGAGATACTAAATTTTCACAAATAATATAAAAACAATGTTTATTTATAAAAATCTTCATTTTAACTCAGGATATCACTCGATTGGAGGTTTTATTACAAAAACACCACTGGAACAATTATTCTTTAAGATGCTGAATACTATATCATACTATACAATACAATGCACATGATATTTTGATTTTTACATTAATCAGCATTGATCAATATTTTAAGTGAAGTTATTCTTACGTTCGACAGATCGCAGCATGGTAATACA
The DNA here is from genome assembly GCA_013235015.1 of Araneus ventricosus. NCBI lineage: Eukaryota > Metazoa > Arthropoda > Arachnida > Araneae > Araneidae > Araneus > Araneus ventricosus. Next base: position 4,177 of record BGPR01006280.1, on the reverse strand, counting down.
ATAACACTATATTAATCTGTATTGAATGATATGTCTGAAAAAGTATTTAAAAAATGTTCATTTGAATGATAATGTTTACATAGTCATTTTGTCTTACTGTATATAAAAGGCGCGCCGGATTCAACTAATGAAGTTAACCATAAAACAGCCCACCCATATGGATTATCTATGAAAAAAATGAGTGTTATTCTCGTCGTAAAAATATGCACATGATTTTTTGTTGCGAATCTTGTATTTGATTTTCAATCAATACTCTAATTATAAATAGCGTCTCTTAATACATTGAAAGAGGAATAAATAAATTTCAAAATTATTTGAAAACCTTTCAAACATATTATAATTACTTTTAAACCTTATTGCCTTAATTTATTAAATTAGCAAACTTAGATATATAAGAGCTAAAATTGCTTCCTCTTTGACTTCTAACTTCATTTTGAACTCGAAATTGTAACGATAAAAGATAATTTAATTAAAAAGACTATTCGTATGAATTGTTACTGTGCATAAAATTTCGTAGAGATAACTCTGTAACGAAATTTTATTTTCATCATTTACGCTTGCTAAAGAAAGTCTCGCTGGTCTAGGGGTAAGTCCTCTGGTTCGTGTGCGGAAGGTCCCGGGTTCAAAGCCCGCTGTAAGTAGAGCTGTTCAAAAATAACTAAGTATTGCCTGAAAGCTCAGCACTTAGGAATTAAGTGATTAATATCTTTCCATGCTTCTAAAATGTATATTTAAAATATTCACTATATTATATAATACTAGCTGTTACCCGCGACTTCGTGCGCGAAGACTTTGAATTATTCTTTTTTTCAATTCACAAATGTAAATGTTTTGTTGCATTTGGAAAGAGGAAAGTAAAAGTTCTGACGGCTGATAATACTTAATTGGACGACTGACAGGAGTGTACTGCACATGTATGCTGATATGGTTATGTGAATTGTTTATCTATGCTAATATACTTTTGTATACCACGTTATTTGCACGGCTGTAGAGGTTCTGTGGGCTGGACACACGTGAACACGCCACATATAGTTGCCCATGCGAACAATATGGTTTTTCCAAATATACGCCTGCCACTTTCAGTGTCTGGCCCGGAGCCTGGCAAATGATGTTTTTAAAGGGATTTGTTACCTTTTGAACTGAGATGATAAATATATCGGTATTATCGGAAGGCGTGGAATTAAAACATTCTCTCTTCTCCCTATATCAGTCATAACAGTATCTTTCATGACGTTTGGACCTATGTGTGTAATTTGTAACCGTGTGCCATTGCGGAGTCTCGGTATATCGAGATTACGTATTAGTAGTACTGGCACACCTACTTTCAATCTCGGCTTGTAGGAGGGTGCGCCTGACAATTCTAAGATGTTGAAGAAAAAAATGATGATGAAAAAAACCCTACAAAATATGACGTTCCTTCTTAATGCCCATTACCGTATATACTGATGGATATTCTGAAATATCTCAATGTGAAAATTAAACAAAACACCTAGAGAATAATTTACTAACGTCATTGGATCACTGTGTAACCGCATTAAAAGCTGTAAATGCTACGACAACAGGAAACCGGAAGTGTAAAGTCTCCTTTGTTGTTTATGGTCAAAGAAGGCAATATTTTCTCATATTAAATTTAACACTGGCAAAAGCTCGCGCGCGAAACAGTAATTTGGCTTGAATTTATTTCTATAAGAATAAAAATAATTGTTAGAAATTACGTTACAAAAATATTTTTAAGCCTTAATAACAATCAGCGAAAACATTTCATCGCGATGGAATTAATAGCATTAAAAAGATCATGTTTTGGTCTTTAAAATGGCATAAAAATAATTGTTGTCTAATAAATATTTCAGAAGTTATTGGCAAAAAACGTCTATGCATTAAGCTTAAAAGCAGCTAATTTTCGTTATTTAATTAAATATCTTAAGAACTAATGAACTCTGAAAGTTGAAAATAGCACCTTTGACCTAGAAATATGCTCTAGAATGTCGTGTGTAAATTTCATGTTGCTACTATTCACCGTTTAGGAGGAGTTCTTGTTACCGACCGACAGACAGACAGACAAATACATGTAATTTCTGCCTTATTTTATATATATATTTATAAACATAAGCAAAATTTTCAGAAATAAAGGTAAATTAGTTCAAAGTCTAACCGTTTCCTAGCAACGGAGTAGCTATAAATTTACGTTATTTCAAAATCGTCTGCACGTAAAAAATGATTAAACTTTAAAAAATGAATAAAAATTGAAGAAAAAATGTCACAGAAATAAAATTGGTATCATTGAAAAGGTAAAATTTTTAACTTTAAGATAGTATAAAAATAATTTTTAACGGACAATTTGTTCCGAAGTTACAGCGGAAAAAAGGATTACGTGATAGTTGATTTTAAAAACAATTTATTCCACATGTTTTCGCATTCCTGAAGGATCACGTGACAGTTGATTGAAAAATGAAATAATCTTCATCGAGAATCGCTGAGTCAATGGGCTTTGTTAATTATTTAATTGTTGTCTGTAGTCAAAAATAATTAATTTAACGTGATTTCACCTAGACTATGTCCGTTCTTGGGTTTCAAGCTACAACTCTGCCAATTTTCATCCAAATCGGTTTTGTAGTTTGGTCGTGAAGGCTTAACAAACAGACAGACAGACAGACGCACTTTCGCATTTATTATATTACTAGCTGTTCCCGCGACTTCGTGCGCGAAGAATTTGAATTGTTACTTTTTTTAAATTCACGAATGTAAATGTTTCGTTATATGTAGAAAGGGGAAATTAAAAGTTCTGGTGGTTGATAATACATAACTGGACGACTAACAGGAGTGTACTGTACATGCGTCTTCTTTTATAGTTAGGTAAATTGTTTATATATGATAACACACTTTTGTATACGACGTTTTTTGTTTCACGTTTTTTGCACCGATGTAAAGGTTTAGTGGGCTGGACACACGGGAACATGCCACACATAGTTACCAACGGAAAAAATATGATTTTTCCAACTGTACGCCTGTCCCTTTGAGTGTCTGATCCTGAGCCTGGCAAATGCTAATTTTAAAGGGAATTGTTACCTTTTGAACTGGGATGGTAAATCCTTCGGTATTATCGGAATGCGTAGAATTTAGCACTCTCACCTCTCGCTATGGCAGTCATATCAGTAGCTAGCACGACTGGTCCTAAGTGTGTAATTTGAAACCGTGTGCCATTGCGCAGTCTCGGTACATCGAGGTTAAGTATGAATAGTTCTGGCACACCGAATTTTAATCTCAGCTTATCGGAAGGTATCCCTGACAATTCTATGGGGTTGAAGAACTCTACAGGATATGATTTTACTTGTTATTGCCCATTACCGTATCTACAGATAGATATTCTGTAATACATCCCTCCATTTGTGAAGCATCTTTTTTTATTTATCTGACCTAAACTTTCATTAGTCAGTGCCAAAATTACCCAATCAACAAACAATCTCTATTCCTCTTATTAGCTTATAGGGAAGGATAAACCTTGCTTATCAGTTCCTCTGTACTGTGAACAATTTTAAAAAAGTCCTAATTTAATACACTGTTTGAAGCTCTAGCAATCGCCAAATGTATTTGGCAACTGTATCAAGCGCCAAGTTCGAATCAGTTCTTACTTTAGTAAACAAAACGTTGAATTCCGTGTTCATTGGGTTTATGCAATCCTTTCTTTTTAAATCGGTTGAAAAAGCTCTTAAAGCATTAAAATTCGAAATGAAACTATTGTAATTAGCTGAATCGTTTGGTTTAGAATTTAACCGCCAGTGATTATCCAAATCGTTTGGTTACAAATTTAACAGCCAAACAAATCTTGGATGTCGATAAAAAGAGCAATAAAGAATTATTTTGGCAAGCGTTCCACTAAATTAGGCTCTTATTTTAAGTAAACATTGAACGATATTTTCCTTTAGTTATAATTAACATTAATTTTTAAATTTTAATCCAAAAACTCTTGAAACTATATCATATCTATCATTGGTTTTCTCTCCCGGCGTATATTTTTCAGTTATTATTCCACAAATTAATTATTTATTTCCTTTCTCAGCAAGGTCACGTGATGCTTGACTTTAAAAATAAGTTATTTCAAATGCTTGCGCTTTTCTGAAGGATCACGTGACATTTCATTTTGTTTACGCATTCCTTAAGGATCACGTGACAGTTGATT